>PISW01004713.1:0-155612 GCA_004023785.1 Mungos mungo
AAAAAAAAGAGAGAGAGAAAGAGTCAAGGGGTGTCTGGGTGACTCAATCGGTTAAGCGTCGACCTCGGCTCAGGTCACAATCTCGCGGTTTGTGGGTTTGAGCCCCACGTCAGGCTCTGTGCTGACGGCTTGGAGCCTGGAGCCTGCTTCAGCTTGTGTGTGTCTCTTTCTCTCTCTGCCCCTCCCCCACTCGCAATCTGTCTCTCTCTGTCTCAACTATAAACACTAAAAAAAATTAAATTTAATAAATAAATAAGAGTCAATACAGTCTTGGGCCTGAAAACCAAATCTGCCACATCTCAGTAAACCTCCAGTTCTCGGTCCTGGAAGTAGAGAACAGGGCCATCCTGTCCCTTCCCACGTGGCCCCAGGATCTGCAAACACGCCCAGGCACACAGCGTCCAGAAGGATTAATCACACCCGGGCTTGGCTGGGCGTGGAGTCTCAGTTCTAATCAATATAGAAGCCACAGGACGGAGGGCAGGAAGGAGCCTTCCGGGAGCACCTGGGAAGCTATCCGTATTTGTTGGGCAGAAGCGACACTACTTACAACATTATGACAAGTTGGCTCTGATACTCAGAACATGAGCCTCCCAAGGCCAAATGCCTCAGACGGCGTGGAAGAAGCTCCAGTGCCCCGATCTCGGAGGGTCCTGGCTCCTCCACACCAGGCACTGACCTCAGTGCCAGGGATAAAGCAGTGAACCACAAAAATCCTAGTGGGGGACAGACAATAAACAAGAAAAACAAAATGTATCCTATATCCAATCACAAAACGAGACAAGACGACGACTCGTGTAGAGAAGGGTCTGAACAGGAAGAGGCTGCACTACAATCGGAGATGGTGAGGTCAGGGAAGACCCCGCTGAGGGGGGGGACCTAGGAGTCCAGATTTGGAGGAAATGTGGCAGCGAGCTAGGCAGCGACCCGGGAAGGGAGCGACCTGGACAGAAGAAGAGCAAGTGTGACGGCCCCAAGTCAAAACCTTGCTCGCATATCTTGGTCACAAAACTAAACCCAGCATCCGCTGAGTCCATCTTCCTTTCTCAAGTCCTATAACGCACTTATTTGTTGTTCTGCAAGAAGATATGGGATCCGTCATCGCAGGCCCCACTTCCAGGGAACGTACACCTGCTGCTGTGGCCAAGCCTTTGCACGGGTCTAGTAACTTTGCATTTTGATGCCAAATTATGGTGTGATTGTTTCGAAGACGTTTTTTCTTTTTTAAATATAGTTTATTGTCAAGTTGGCTTCCATACAACACCCAGTGTTCATCCCCACAAGTGCCCTCCCCCATGCCCATCAACCCCTTTCCCCTACTCCCCATCCACCATTAGTTTGTTCTCAGTATTTAAGTGTCTCTCATGGTTTGCCTCCCTCCCTCTCCTTAACTATTTTTCTCCCTTCCCTTCCCCTATGGTCCTTTGTTAAGTTTCTCCTGTTCCACATAGGAGTGAAAACATGTGGTAGCTGTCCTTCTCTGCCTGACTTATTTCACTTAGCATGACACCCTCCAGTCCCATCCACGTTGCTACAAATGGCCAGACTTCACTCTTTCTCGTTGCCATGTAATATTCCATTATATATGTAAACCACATCTTCTTGATCCATTCATCAGTTGATAGACATTTAGGCTCTTTCCATGATTTGGATATTGTTCAAAGTGACGCTACAAACATTGGGGGTACATGTGCCCCTATGCATCAGCACTCCTGTATCCCTTGGGTAAATCCCAGCAGTGCTATTGCTGGGTCATAGGGGAGTTCTACTGCTAGTTTTTTGAGGGACCTCTATACTGTTTTCCAGAACAGCTGCACCAGTTTACATTCCCACCAGCAGTGTAGGAGGGTGCCCGTCTCTCCACACCCTCGCCAGCATCTACAATCTCTTGATTTGTTCATTTTAGCCACTCTGACCGGTGTGATGTGGTATCTCAGTGTGGTTTTGATTTGTATTTCCCTGATGATGAGTGATGCTGAGCATCATTTCATGTGTCTGTTGGCCATCTGGATGTCCTCTTTGGAGAAATGTCTCTTCATGTCTTCCGCCCATTTTGAAGACATTATTAAATGGCACCTAGACCCATGGCAACAACAGTGCTCATCACTCAATTGACAGCTATGTCAGCAGTGAAGGCCAAGTTCACACACATTCAGACAATGACAACCACATCACACCTGCTGTCTAGCTGAGAGCACTCCGAAAACACCAGTTCAAGACTGCAAGACCCATGTTTTCACAGATTTTGAAATGTGAGATGTGATTAACAAGGTAACTGAATAAGAGATTAATGTACAAAAGCCAGATCTGTTCTCAAAAGCAAAACCCTGGAAGCAACCCAAATAATTGGCCCCTAACTGGACAGTGGATGAGGGGACTACGGTGTGGTCACATATTGAGACACTAGCGGAGAGTAAAAAATCTATTCGTTGCAGTGACATGAAATAATATGTGCAAACCGTGGCTCAAGTGAAACAAGTGAAAAACATCCAAAAAAAGACTGCATAAGGCAAATAACCCTTTTATGAAGTTAAAAACTACTAAAATTAAAAATACCCTCCTTAAGAATACATACAGATGCAACACACCTGCATAAAAAGAGAAAAAGGAAGTAATGACCAGTAACACGATGTTCAAGGAGAAGGTCACCTTGAATAGAGGGAAACAAAGGGATAGGCTGGTGGGGACCATATGGTAAAATGAGGCCATAAGCCCATCCTCTGAGTCAACAAATACATATTTAAGACACGAGGGCAAGCACCACCTTGTTCATCTTCACGGCCGCCACCGTGCGCGTCTGGGTCTCCAACAAAGGGGAAAGTGGCAGAAAGAGAAAGGAGGCAAAAGCCAGCTTCTCGATTCAGGACCAGGAACAGAGGGGGCAAAAAATCAAAGCAGACTGGAGAAAACTGAACACTTTCTCCAAAGGAGACATTCTAAGCCACTTCCTCCGGTGGGGAGACTCCCCTTTGTGGAAAGACACACGGGACGGTCCCCGGAGCCAGAAGACAAATTCAGGCTCAGGATCTTTCTGCCTTGTTGGGGACAGATCCTGAGAGCTCACGGAGAAGATCTAGGTTCTTAGTAGTAACATTAAATAGCTGTAAATTGGGGATAATAACGTCGCTGTGTCGTTCATTTGAGATAAATGTTAGTGACCGGCTTAGCACAGTACCCAGCATGCAAGACATCAATAAACGACAACTGCTTTTATCGGGGGGACATGACTGCCAAGGGCCAGCCAAGCACAAGCTCCCTTGGTCATGGACAGAGGCAACATTCTCTTCCCCGGGGAGTTCTGCTAAGTCTTTCATGCAAATACACAGACAGCACAAAGTATTTCGCCAGAGCTGGCTGGCTAGGAGGAAAAACAAAAAAGGACATTCTTTTCTAATTAAGTGACTGCAAGAGACACACTTCCTCGGAAACCTATTGCCTACTCAGCCAGGACTAGCTTTCAATGGGCATAGAATTAAAACACTGAAATGTCACAAAAGAAGTCATTCCATTAATAAAGTTATAAGGCTTTGGGGGAGAATTTTCATCAAAACTAAAGATATAAATATCCTATCCATCAGCACCCAGGCACACTCAAGTTGGGGGATTTCAAGAAGCAGTAATAGGGGCGCCTGGGTGGCTCAGTCAGTTAAGCATCCCATTTTGGCTCAGGTCATGATCTCGCGGTACGTGGGTTCAAGCCCCACGTCGGGCTCTGTGCTGACAGCTCAGAGCCTGGAACCTGTTTCAGATTCTGTGTCTCCCTCTCTCTCTGACCCTCCCCTGCTCACGCTTTCTCTGTCTCTCAAAAATAAATAAAAACCATTCAAATTTTTTCATTAAATAAAAAAGCAGTAATTAAAAAAAAAAACCTATGTGCAAAGGTTCAGAAAGTCACAAGGGACAGCCCCCTGCCCCCGGCTCTAGAGGGGATGCACAGGCACACCTTTAGGGCTGACGGAACAGGAGGAGAGATTGGTTTTCACAACCAGGAAGGAGAGTTCCATGTGGAGAGACTGCTCGGTGCCTCCCTGGGGCCACATTCTTCAGCCGAAGAACGCAGCCACCCCCACTCAGACCTGCAGGAATGAGCCAGGGGACAGACACCCTGCGCTCATCCCTCCCTCCCATCTCTCCCCCTCCAGGCCCCTGCTGCGGATTCCCGGATTCCCGTTGGTCAAACCCGACCTGAAGCCAGAGGGAAGGCAGCTTGTTGATGCCAATGGGCATCCAGGGGGTAGAGAGCAAGGTGGGTAAGAGCGGGAAGGGGATTTGGAAGGAGAAATGAAAACTACTGAATACACACACGAGTGTTTTCCAGCCTGGCCATCTGAATCCCAGTTAACTCTTCTATTTAACGGGCTTCCTATTTGCTCATTTCTCTGGCTGTTAACTCTGCCACCTGGTAAGTAGAATCAAACTTCCAAGAAATAGTTTGAGGGAAAACGCACAAAGGTCATATTGGCAAGAATTGTTATATTGGGAGGGAGGGAAAGAATAGGGGACCACTGACCCACCCAGAGTAGGGAAAGGAATAATAAAGTCAATTCTCACCCACACACTGGGTGGATAGGACCTCCCTCTAGAAATAATGGTTCTAAACTATGATAAGTTGGAAATGTTCGTGACCTAATAGAAGTGAAAAATGAGGACACCAAATAGGCCATATAGTATGGTTATGCCCGTGTTAAAACAAATATGTTTGAGAGAAAATATACCAAAACGCAAGCGTGTTTGTGTTTCGGTGGTAGGACTGGGGGTATTTTTTCTGCTTTACTTTATTTCTCAAATGTCTTATAAAAGCACCTAGTACTTTCAGGGGAACAACAGAAAAATACTAATGGAAAAAAACAGCCAAGGGGTTTGTTGGGGTGGAAGGGGGGTGATGATGATTCATTTGGGCCCCTGAATTTTCTGACGCGTCTATTTCAGCCCAGTAACTTGGATAATGTCAGCTCCTAGCGGCATCGGTGAGAACACAAGGATGGTCGTCTTCCCCTTTCGCCACCTCTGCTCTGGGCAGCACCCCACCACCCGTGACACGGCAGCCAGAGAGGTGGCGAGAGACTTTGACTCCAGGCGTCTGTCACAGTGTCCCTGCGACCTGTCTTTCCCCGCGTAAAAGCCACTACCAGCACACGGACCGTCTCTCCCAGCACTGAGCCCCAAACCCTCGCCCCCTCACCAAGCCCATCTCGGATCCTGCCCCACTCCCTCCACCCCACTAGACAAAACCTCTCCGTGATAAAGCAGGTGTCCAAATGCCTAGCCCTAAATCTGGCAGACGGTGAAAAAGAATTTCCTTCTCTTCTCCTCTTTTCTAAATTAACAAACACTTGATTAAACAAACAAAATAATTTCTTGGCAAATGCCAGCCTGCGAACGTTTCTTCGCCTAGTATCTTTTTCAGGAATTCTTTCCATCCACAATTCACTCTGTTCCCCCTCCCGTAATGTCTAGGACTTGGTCATAACTCGGAGGTCAGCACCAGGCTGAATTTGTTCAACAGTCATTAGGCAAAACGCAGAAGTTAAACCAAAGCACCGCTGGAAAACAGGGCTGTTTCTACGGTTGAACGGACAGCATCTAAATTACATAGCTAGTGTTCCTTTTATGTCGACCGACCGACTGTGAGGATGTGGTTCACAAATTGTGATGTGGATTAGTGTAATCAGGTAATTTCAACCATCTATGGCCTTGAGGGAGTTTCACTGCATTGTATAGAGCGGATTGAGCATTTAAGCTTCAGAAAGGACGGTGATTTGGTTTCCGAGCCCCGGGCATCCCGTGGGTCAGAGGACGTTCTCTTCGGGGCGTCTGTACCTGCTCAGCCCTTTGGAGACTTTCTCCTGCTCATGTGGGGTTCACTCCCTTGGGACGCAGCTTCACAACGTCCCTCTCTGCAGGGTTCCGCTTATGTCTCCTAATCACACAATTTCTGTGTTTCAGGGGAAAAAAAAATCAACCAGTCAATCAAACAGCCTCCAGGTTAGACTCACCAGAATAATGGGAGACACGCTGGGGGAGGGGTACCGGAGCGAGGGGCTTTCTGCGCCGGCGCTTTTCCAGAAAGGTTTTGCCTTAAATGTTATATGTGAGTAGGGGGAGCAGGCGATCTGACCTGTGAGAAAAATTCCTCCAAGAGCAGAGAGTCACCACCTGTGAGTCTGACGAACACGTCTTTGGACTTCCCGTGAGCCGAGTGCCCTAGCAGGTGTAAGGATCGCTAAGACCTGGCACCAGTATGCCCACAAAGGGCTCACAGCCTCCCAGGCACGGTGCTTGGCACGAGGGAGGCTCCTGCTCAGGTGTGGGTATAGAAATCCAAAGGAGTCACTATGATAAGACTGTGACAGGGGCGCCTGGGTGGCTCAGTCAGTTAAGTGTCCAACTTGGGCTCAGGTCATAATTTCGCATAATTTCGCAGTTCGAGCCCCGCGTGAGGCTCTGTGCTGACAGTTCAGAGCCCGGAGCCTGATAGAGAGTCTGTGTGTACCCCTCTCTCTGATCCTCCCCCCGCCCCCACCTCTCAAAATATAAACATTTTTTTTTTTAATTTTTTAAATGCTACCTCAAAAGGGGAAAGGAGGAGTGACGTTACAGCATGAGTCCCTCAACTAAAGTCCAAGCCCTGGCTCCCTTCTTGTGGTGATGGAACAGAGCCCTTCATTCCCACCACATATCCATGAGATTTTTCACATTTTCCAGCCCCCCTCCCCCCTGCATTAGGTTGGAGCAACGTGACTAGTTCTGGCCAATGGACTCTCAGCAGAAGTGGCACGTGTCACTCTGAAGCCACAGCACATGACAGCTGGTGTACGACCCTCCAGATGAGGTGGCTATGACACGGTGGAGGCCCCCAGCCCGAGTCATTAGCAACTAGAAGAAGCCGCCATCCACATGTGCAGAGAGAAACAACTCATACGGCGCTACGTCACTGAAGTCTGGTAGTTGCTCGTTGCGTCAGCACGGCTCTGCCTGTCTGGACCCACGCCCGCCACAATCCGTGGGCCCCCCTGGGGGAGGCTCACGCTCACAGCTGGCAGCAGTCACGATCCGTAAGACACGGGGAGAGCTGGGAACCCTGGCGAGCTCGGACCTGTTCTGGCCAAAACCTTTGGTGTTAGAAACGGTTGCTTTTTGAACATTTTGAAATTATGAAGTACATTCTACATGAGAAAATGACATAACAGATAGTGTACCAGCCACACGATTTGGCAAAATCTAACACTGTGCCATATTAGCTTCAACTCTTCTCATTAAAACAGTGCAGCCTCAGGGGCGCCTGGGCGGCTCAGTCAGTTGAGCATCGGACTCTTGATTTCAGCTCAGGTCATGATCTCAGGGTTGTGGGATCAAGCCCCGTGTTGGGCTCCACGGTGAGCAAAGAGCCTGCTTAAGATTCCCTCTCTCTGCCCCTCTGCTCCTCTCCCCTACTCATGAGCTCGTGCTCTCTAAAATAAAAAATAAAAGACTACATCCCTACCCCATCCCCTCTCCCCCTGTGTGTCTGTGTGTCACCTCTGAGGAAGCCTGACACTGCACTCAGGGTGTTTTTTTTTTTAATGTTTATTTATTTGCAAGAAAGAGAGCACGAGCAGGGGAGGGGCAGAGAGAGAGGGAGACAGAATCCAAACAGGCTCCAGGCTCTGAGCTGTCAGCACACAGCCCGACACGGGGCTCAAACTCACAAACCATGATCTGAGCCCAAGTCAAACGCTTAACCAACTGAGCCACCCAGGCACCCCTGACAGGGCACTCTGGGGCACCTGGGTGGCTTAGTCGGTTAAATGTCCGATTTCGGCTCAGGAAATGATCTCGCGGTTTCTGAGTTTGAGCCCTGCCATCTGGCTCTGTGCTGACAGCGTGGAGCCTGGAGCCTGCTTCAGATTCTCTCTGTTCCTCCCCCACTCGTTCACGCTCTCTCTCTCAGAAAAGATATAAAAAAAAAATGAACAGCACCTTCATCATAGAGCTATTCTGATTATTACATAAAACCATAAAGAACAGCCTTTGGCACGTGTACACTCAACTATGAGCTTATTCCAGGATTAATAATCAGTTCACAGAATCCATGTACCTCTGAAGCACTCAAATATGCATACCACTGTTTCCAAACAACTGAAGAAGTAAGTTCCTTCTGAAAACCTGCCTTACCATGGCCTAAGGAATGTGCACTCACTTATTCATCTATTTATAGATTTATAGCAAGAAATTTGCCAAAGAAGTCATCTCAAGACTGAATGCGTTCACCACACACACTCAAGAAGAGATTCTTGGGGCACCTGGGCAGCTCAGTCAGTTGTGCATCTGATGCTTGATTTCAGCTCAGGTCACAATCTCTCAGTTCATGGGTTTGAGCCCCACAGAGCCTGCTTGGGATATTCTCTCTCCCTCTCTCTGCCTCTCCTCCATTCACACCTTCCCTCCCACTCTCAAAATAAACTTTAAAAACTTATTTAAAACAAGAAATTCTTCACTTTTTATGAGGAGCTCTGTACCTTAATAGAATATTCACTGCCTTAGAGGGAAAAATCTCTCACAAAATGGAAATGATTTTTCTTCATAGGCCCTGCTGCTCCAAATGTGTTGAAACTGATTCAGTCGGTGCTTTGATATTTGTCCCCAGGCCTGTCTCAAAATCTGGTGGGAAGAGAAGCGTTAGGCTTCGCCGTGATGGTCAGAGCTGTTCCGGCATCAAGGAGTCCTACAGGAAGCTCCTCCAGATCCCGTCCCCTTGAAAGCCAAGGAGGGGTTTTTGAAAACCAAAATGCGGCTCAACGCTGCAATGCAACAGAGAAGATTGCTATCGAGATCACTAACACCAGAAGGTTCTCGCTCGCTGTGACCGGTTACCTTGTGCCAGGTGTGTGCCCTGACTCACGTACGTCTCTGGCACCCATACTTACAGCGGTAAAGCCCAAGGTGCCCAGCTTTACCAGCTCCCATCTCGCCCTTGCCAACCCACCTCGATTCTCTGCACCTCCATCTGGACCGGGAGCCAGAGTGCCTACTTCAAATTGCAGCCCTATCACTTTTTAACAATCCGACCTTGAGCACATTCTTTAACCTTTCCAGGCCTCGGTTTCCTTGTGCATAAAAGGGAAATAATGATAGCACAAACGTGGGGTGCCTGGGGGGCTCAGTCGGTTGAGTGCCCAACTTTGGCTCAGGTCATGATCTCACAGTTGGTGAGTTCAAGCCCCGCGTCAGGCTCTGTGCTGACAGCTCTGTGCTGACAGCTCAGAGCCTGGAGCCTGCTTTGGATTCTGTGTCTCCCTCTCTCTGCCCCTCCCATGCTCACGCTCATGCTCTCTCACTCTCTTAAAAACAAACATTAAAAAAAGTTAAAAATAATAATAATAGCACATACCTCACAGTTGTGGAGATTAAATGAATTAATGAACACAAAACATTTAGCACAGTGCCTGGCATTCATTTACTTACTGAACAAGTATTTATTGAGCATCTACGATGTCCTAAATGTTCTAGGCACAGAACAATCTCTGTCTTCACTGACCTTACATTCTACTTGGGAAAGACAGAGACTATAAAAATGACACACGGGCCAACCACAGAGCATGTTAGACAGTAACAAATACTATAGAGAAAAAAATAAAAATAAAAAACAGAGCAAGCCAAGAGGAATCCAAGGTGCCAGTAAGAAATGGGACTACAGTTTTAACAGGATGGGGTCACTGAGGTGACAGCAAGGAGCTAAAGGTCACGATGGAGTTTGCCCAGCAATTGTACGTCTGCTCGTTACTCCCGTGCACGTGAAGACATGATCACACAATGCCATGTGTGTGAACGTTTATAGCAGTTTTATTCCCAATGGCTATAAACTGGACACCGCTCAGAGCCCTTCTGTTGGTGGGTGGTTAAAATCACCCCAGCACGTCCATGCTATGGAACAGTAGCCAGGAGGGAACAAACTACTGACGTTTCCCGCCTCCCAGATGAGTCTTCAGAGGACTGCATGAATCCATGGACACAACGTTCTTGAAATGACCAACTACGGAGTTGGAGAAAGTAAGGATCCCAGGGTGGAAGCGAGGGCTGCCTGGAGGAGGGAAGGGAGTGGCAAAGAAAAGAGTAACATGCGGGATCCTACTAGTGATGGGTCTGTTCTGCACCTGAACTGTGTCCGTGTCCGTGTCCAAGCTGTGATCCAGGATTACGGTTTTGGAGGCGTTTCACTGGGGGGAAATTGGCTAAGGTCCATGGTATCTCTTTGTACAACTGTATGTGGATCTACAAAATACCTCAAAATGTCTACTTCAAAGTTAAAAGTTTAATTGCAAAAAAAAAAAAAAGTTCAAATAAAGGTGATGATGGAGTGAGCTACAGGAATCTCCGGGGAAGTGTCCCAGGGAGCGGGGGGAACAGCCAGTGCAAAGGCCCTGAGGCAAGAGAATCCCTGACACCTTCAAAAAACAGAGGGTCCTAGGGGCACCTGGGTGGCTCAGTCGGTTAAGCCTCTGGCTTCAGCTCAGGTCAGATATCACGTCCGTGGATTAGAGCCCGGCGTCAGGCTCTGTGCTGACAGTTAGTTCAGACCCTGGAGCCTGCTTTCGGTTCTGTGTCTCCTTCTCTCTCTGCCCCTCCCCCCTCTCATGCTCTGTCTCTCTCTGTATCAAAAATAAATAAAACATTAAAAAAAATTTTTTAAAGAAACAGAGGGTCCGAAGTAGTCAATATTAATATATTTTCAGGGTAAAATTAGCAGGGTTTGGTAATGTGGAATAGGAAAGCAAAACAAGTTGGGTGGAACGGATTCCGAGATGTTTGTCTTGAGCAAGGAAAAGGTCATGTCGCACCTGCCTAGGTAAGTCAACCGGCCTGTTCTTCTGTAGTGTTTATAACAAAAACTCTCGGGCCCTGATCTGGACTCTCATCTAAGCCAAAGGTGTGCGCATTGGTCCTCCACACCATGTTCCCATTCATCGTGTGACAATTAAACCTCAGCCCCTCGGGGACAGCCCGGACACCACACCCGAGCTAGTAAGTCAGCCAACAGCCAAGTCCTGAAGACACTTCCCACTCAGCATTAATTTCTGGACTAAGCTGCCTAAAATTAGGCTCAGCAAGACTGAACGGACTTGCCAAGGGTCCCACAGCCAGTGTGGGGCTTCCAGCTTGTTCTAATAGACGGGTCTTATCTCCATCTAAAGCAGCAGTTCTTGGGGTGCCCAGTGGCTCAGTCAGTGAAGCATCCGACTTCAGCTCAGGTCATGATCTCCCAGTTCCTGAGTTCTAGCCCCGCGTCGGGCTCTGTGCTGACAGCTGGGAGCCTGGAGCCTGATTCAGATTCTGTGTCTCCCTCTCTCTGCTCCTTCCCCACTCATGCTCTGCATCTGTCTCTCAAAACTAAACATTTTTTTTAAATTTTAAGAATAAACAAACATTTAAAAAGGTGGGGGAGCAGTTTCTAACCTCCTGGAGACCATGGACGACTCTGAGAACCTGATGAAAACTGCATTCCGTCTCCGGAAAATGCACCTAGACACACACGGCTACATAGACGGTTCTGGAGAGCCTCCCCTGATAAAAAGCTCACCTGCAAACCCACTCAGGATTCCTGGGCTATAAAGCCTCGAGCTGGAAGCAAAGTTGAAAATAACTAAGATTATAATAATTAAAATAGCACGTTATTCTCCATCGGTGCTAGGTATGTAGGGGAAAACATCTAAAATGCACGAGTACAAAAGCTATTTGACGGCCTCCCTCCCACACCTACCTGTTAGTATCTCAGTGCCCCTGACCACATGCACCCACTCCTATAGACACCCAGAGACGAGCAGTGTTGGGGCAGGGTGAGTGCCTCTTTCTCTTCCTACCAAATACACATTATCCTGTTTCTTAGTTCTTCCCACTAAATATCCCATCTTAAAGGTCATTGCTTAACGGAATCTAGAAACACCTTACATTCTTTAAAGTTCTCCTAATGCTCTTGCCCTTTATAGCTCGCCTTTATTGTTGAATACTTAGGAACTTTCCAAACAGTTGCCATAAAGAAAATACTCCACTGAATAACCCTCCACATCCCTGTTTGTACTCACTTGGGAGCATATCTGTAACAAAATCTCCAGGCTCCAAAGAGGGCCCATGTGCATTTTACATTTAACAGATTTTCTGAATTGCCTTCCAAAGGGATTCTACCAATTTATACCTGCCAACAGAATCACCAAGTATTATAATAACATTGCCACAGGGTGCCTGGTTGAGCGTCCGGCTTTGGCTCAGGTCATGATCTCACGGTTCGTGGGTTCAAGCCCCGTGTCACGCTCTGTGCTGACAGCTCAGAGCCTGGAGCCTGCTTCAGATTCTGTGTCTCCCTGTCTGACCCTCCCCTGCTGATGCTGTCTCTTTCTCTCTCAAAAATAAATAAAACATTTTTTTAAAAATGGTATAATAACATGGCCATTTTTCCCAGAACTAGAACTATTGATTTTTATTTAAAAAAAAGAAATGGTTTGCATAAAATGCTTCCTGTCTTCTCTTGACCAGTCCAAGACCATTCCACAAATGATTCTCACAAATAAATACAGTAATCAAACCCATATACCTACATAACTAATTAGCTTAGGCCAAAAAGCAAAGGCCGAGCCTCAGAACAGTTATCCATTACTGAGGGACTGATTCTATCTTGATTATTAATGAACAACCATCCCAGTATCAATAAATAGAACTGAGATCTTCTCAGAATTGAACTTTGTTTCAATTCCAAAGGGACCTCATAGGAACAACCCAGAACACAGAGAAAAGTCTAAAAATTACTCAAAACAAAATAAAAATGAAAAAAAAAAAAAAGAAAATGAAAGGGAAAATGTCAAGGCCAGAACCCATTCTCGTTTCAATTAGTCTCAGCAAAGAACTTCTGAATCATAGTCTCCAATGCCGCTAAAGCAATTACTCATTAAGGCAAATTGAGACAAGGCTCAATCCTGCCATTTTCCCTTCGTGGGAGCAGAACATTCCAGGCTTTCATATTTGGACACACGGTACCAAGTACATTTTAAAACAAACAAGAAATTTCATTTGGGGAGAAAAATAAATCTGGACATATCATCCAAGATTCTGCTGAGGATTGTAAGAGACTCAAGCTCAAACAGGCTCCAGGAGGAAATGAAAAAAATAGTTCCCCTGGCCTCCACTGAGGGCCTCAGATACGGCACCATTCCCTCCTGAGGCTGAGGACTCACTTCCTGGCCTGTACCTTCCAACATTCGAACAACTTCTGCCTCATGAGTACTCCCCTGGGATCCCGTGCTCTGGCTGGCATCCCAATAGGACACACACGCAGCACCCTCTCCACCCATGGGAAAGGTGCCAGGTAGTCCCCCAGCCCAGCCAACGCAGGCCACTTCCTCCCTCTGTCCTCCCAGGCCCCTGCCGTTCAGAGCTCCTTGGGCAGCCGCTTGCCTTCAGGCACCTCCGGGCCAGAGGCAGGCACCATTACACAGGTCTAAGTGTGCACATGACTCACCTCCTGCTCCAGCAGCATTTGGGGGGCCAGGGAAAATGGGGGAGGTGAGGATGGTCCACACGCTTGAAAGCTCAGCGAGCACCAGGCAGAGAGGAGATGCCCGTCACCCCCCAGGCTGCACACCCAGCAGGTGCTGACCCTGCTCTGCCCACTTTCACTCAGCCTCACGGTTCTCTGGTAAGACTCCCAAAGGACCAACTTGCAACTCTTCTCTCTGGCCCCTTGAGCATGTTCAGCCTGAACAGGGCAAGCCAGAAATATTAGGAGATTAACACCCTCAGGAATAGCCTTCCATCAATAACTAGCAGAAGTCAGCAGATAAATGATACTGCTCCTCCTCAGCGCTCAGGGGGAAGAGCTCTATACTATCACCCAGCATCACCCGGTGTCACCCACCGCGGCAACTTACAGGATGGCACGTCCTGTAGTGACGGCCTTTCTTCCCTGTCCCACCTCCCACCTCTCTAGCCGTGTTCGCAGAGATCGCCTCTCAAGGAAACGACTTGCACTTGAATCTGCACCTCAGGGTCTGCTTCTAGGACAGCTGTATCTCCCGAAGTGCCCAGCAGAGCTCTGCTTACATCTCACTGGCCAGGCACAGGTTACATGGCCACCAGCTTGCTGCAAGGGGGTCTGAGGTAGTGACTCCAGTATGTCAGCTGGCCAAACTGCATCACAAACAAAATCAGCAGTGTCCTGCATCCGGCTTATTTACCTCATCCAGCATCACGTCCTGGGGGATCACGGTCATTACCAACGGCAAGATTTCATTCTTTTTTGTGGCTGAATAACATTCCATTACGTGTCGCATTTTGTTTCTTCATTCACCTATCAGTGGACATGGGGCTTGAACTCAGACTGCGAGATCATGACCTGAGCCCAAGTTGGATGCTTAAGCGACTGAACCCCCCAGGTGCCCCCTGGGCCTTTACAATCTGTTTCCTCTGCCAGGAATGCACTTCCCTTGGTCCATGCCTTTTGGGGTGGCTCCTCTTCAGGCTCGGCCAAAATGTCATTTCTTCTTTCATTAAAAGGCTTCCAAGAAACCTTCTTTAAATGCTCAAAGGCAGTCCCTCCGTGCCATGCTGTATTCCTGCCCATGTTTAGCACCCAGGAGAGCCTGAGCTTAGATCAGGTGTTGGCCATTTACTCATTCACCCTCCATCTTCAACCCCAGGACGTATGCAGCATTGGCAGCCAGAACATGTCTGCCTGTTTACCCTCTGCTTCCCCAGCATCGGGCCGAGGGCCGGGCCAGAGAAGGCACTCAGTAAGTGTGAATGGGGGGTGACTGGCAGCCTCCTACCTGAGCAGAGCACTTCTCTGCCTCCCTCCGCCCCCCGCCCTAAGACCAGCAAGGTGCACAGACTTCAGAATTGTGCTTTATGCATCCCCGACATGCTCTACCCAAGTCCTGGTAATCAGTCATCAGAGTAGGAATATTCATCAGCCCCATTCTACAGATGAAAAAGCGAGACAGATTCAGAGGCACACACAGCTTCTTAATGAGCACAACCAAGATTTGAATTCACTTCCGTCTGGCTCAAAAATCCCAATTCCTCTTGCCACCGTCTCCTGCCTCCAGACTTCAAGGGAAGGCTTCTTAGCAAACCTCAACATCCTGCGTAGGCACGGCACCAAGCCCACGCCCAACCCAGGAGGAGAGGGTCAGAGAAATCTGGCTAAAAGGAGTGTGCGGCACGGTTCAGAGCCAGAGGCAGAGAATGAGTCCCCACGAGAGAAAAGTACTCCCTGCAGACCGTGGGCTCCACGCAGACAGGTCCCGTCCTGTTCGCCCCTGTCTTCAGGACTAAGGTCAGTACACAGTGTGTGATGGGCATTCGATAAATGCTGTTCAAGGAGCTAAAGCGTTAACACGAAAATGCCAGGAACTCACAGGCAGGTACATAGCAAGGGTCTCAATTTGGGTAGAATCCCAACGCACAGGAGGATGCTGGCCCAACCGCTTTCAGTTTCTACTGGGGTTTTTCAACCGGGGCACGTTTGGGACTGGCTCTGGCTCTGCGCTGGTGGCTGCCCTGTGCACCGTGGGGGGCCGGCCGCAGCCCTGGCCTCTAGTCTTCAGACACCAATACACCGTGCAAATTGTACCAGCATGAACGTGTCCAGACAGTTCCAGACGTCCACTCGAGGGGCACCTGGAGGGCTCAGTTCGTTGAGTGTCCAACTTCGGCTCAGGTCATGATCTCACAATTCATGGATTCGAGCCTTGCATCAGGCTCTGCGCTGACAGCTTCCGATTCTGTGTGTGTCTCTCTATTCCTCCCCTGCTCATGCTCCGTCTCTCTCAAAAATAAATAAGCATTAAAATAAATAAATAATACGTCCACTCGGGAGGGCAAAATCACTTTCTGAACTCAGTGAGAACCACTGAGTTATATGCAGCAGGGCCCAATAATCCTTACGGAAACATGATCTAGCTCAAAGCTGGAACATATGAAAAATCTCAGACATTCTCGCTGGAACAAGGAAATAATCTGCCAGAACACTCTGTTTGCCTTCTGATCCTGTTTAAATTTGATAGACTCTGCCTCAGGAGAAAAAGAAGGAAGGAGGCAGGAACACCCAGAAGGTCACCTGCTGGGCCAGTGGGGCCTGGAGCCCAGGTCATGCCCATTCCCAAGGCACTCGCCAAGTTCAAGTTCCTTGTTGTAGGAGTATGGTAACATCCGGATTTAATCTGAAATCTGGCTTCACGGTCTTCTCACCTTGGGCTAAAAACAATTTGCAGCCTCGACTGGGGTACTGAACACCCAAAATGAGAGATTCTGGAACAGAAGGAATCAGCCATGCCACAAACCACAGAAAGAGGATCCCTTCTCTGTCAGAACCGCGGCCCAACTAAAGAAAAATAAAGATCAAGGCTTCCCTCATGTGGGGTGGGGATATTCTCCAGGAACACGCAGTACAGAAAACACGCGTGTATCAAAGAAGTGGCTGAGTGCCACTGTGAAACCTCTTAGAGTTAGAATCTCATTCTCCCAAGAGAGTTGCTACCTGATAAACACGCTCGGTGGGCAGAACGCTGGCACCTTCCTAACGAACTCTGAGGAACAGCCCAGAATCTGGTGAAGGCACGGGGTCCAAGACAGTTTCTGTCACCTGCCCTTTCTCCCCTCTTTTGAACGGAAAGAGGAAAAACATGTTTTCATCCTAAATGTCAGGCCTTCCCCATGAGAGCCTCTGGCCCCATTCCCCAGCAGGACATCGGAAGAAGGTCCAGTCATACGAGAATCTTCCTTCCAGGTTTCGAAAGGAAAGTTCAAGCTGGAATTTGTGGGGCGCTTTGCTTAAATGTAACTTACCACTTATAGACAAGGGGGCCTGCAGAGGTCAGAGGCTCCAGAGGCTGATGTTTAAACCCGGTTTCTTTCTAATCGGAGCACCTGGGCGGCTCAGTCGGTTAAGCGTCTGACTTTGGCTTAGGTCATGATCTCACGGCTCCCGAGTTTGAGCCCCGCATCGGGCTCTGTGCTATCAGTGCAGAGCCTGCTTGGAATTTTCTGTCCCCCTCTCTCTCTGCTTCTCTCGCTCTCAAAAATAAATAAAATAAAACTTTTTTTTAATTTTAAGTAGATTTCTACTGCATGGAGCATTTTCTTCTGAGGTAATCTTCAGGAAAATCTCAATCTCCATTGAAAAGCAGATACAAGAGTAGAGCTTTCCAGAGAAATGTAAGGTCTAGAAAACCACCCCAGCCAACCCTCAGCCAGGCAGCTGCCACAAAGCCTCACCACGTTCTGCCCAAACAGCTTATAGCTCCTGCCCAGCGGGAACTCGGTTTCTCTCCCTGACATTCAGGTCCCTTTGGGGACTTTCAGGGACTGTGTGTGCATCTGGAGCCACTTAGTCTGCCCCCTCCCTGCTCCCAGCACCTTCTCTCCCGCACCGTGCTCAGTGGCCGGGCAGCTGATTCCAGGGACTGGCCGGCCAAGGGTCCCTTCAGCCAGTGGGAGGCGAGTGCAGGAACCAAAGGGCACAAACGAGGAGAGAGCAGTCGGCTCGGCCATTTCTGAACTGTGGCCGTATAGACACGGTTTTCTGAGTCTGTTTATATTTCTTTCCCAGCCTGGCTGGGATCTGGGGTTGAGAGATGGGATCCCCGACATAGATGTGCCTCAAGTTCAAGCCGTCCCTGAAGAACATCCACATTTTTCCACCTGCAGGTGGAAGCTCGCTGGTTGGTCGCCTGCGAGACAGAATGCACAGCTTTGTATCATTGAAGCATTAAGAGGGCTCGGACGGTTTTCTGCAAAGAGCCTATTTACCCCACACTGAGCTCCCTGGGGCCTCATGATTTCACAGGTTAGGAAGTTCCCTTTCATTAGTAAATTCTTCAGGAAATGAAGGGGATGGATTTCATTTATACCAATTTCTGGCTGTGCCTTCTACCAAATTCTAAATTAATTTCAGCCCAAGGTTTAATGGATCAGATGTACCAGGTCACTGTGACTTTATATTTCACATTAAGCCTGACCACTGTTAACTGAGCAGCAGCCTTGTGCTAGGCCTACTCCGTCATCAGCTCGAGGCCTCTCCAAACTCCCAAGGGAAGCAGCTCAAGGCCTCTCCAAACTCCCAAGGGAAGCAGCGTTCCTCTCAATGAAGAAACTGAGGCTTAGAAATGAGTCACTTACGAGACTAGAACTTGAACCTAGGTGATTGTGGTCCCAAAGCCTGACCCCTTTCCACTAGGGCATGCAGCTGCTTCCATTTCACCCAAGCTATCTGAGTTCCAATTCAGCAACGTGTTTGTTTTGAGGTTGTGATATCTCCCGGTCCGGAACGGCTCAGCGCTGCAGTGCATGGGGAGCGGGCTTCATCTCTGCCCCTTGGGGTCCGCGTGGAAAAACGCTACCATTCAGTCAGCCCAGGAGCCTCAGGTACCCCTCGGGGTGTGGGGGAAAAGTGGCCTGGGTCCCACCGTTTGAGACGATGCCACAGTCACTTCTCTCTTCAGACACAACGCATCTCCGCGCCTTAGAGCTCAGCCGGCTGGGCAGAAGGCCGTTCTCTGCAGAAAGCAGCTAAGAGGTCAGGGTGATGGAAGTTACTGCAGGTGTGCCCCCGCCATGGCCAGCACCTTTGGGGAAATCGTGAACAGAAACCTCGGCAGTTCAGAAAAATGAATCACGCTGACCAAAAAGGATCAAAGTAGAAAGAGAAGGCAAGAAAGAGGGCTTCTTTCATTAAATGGACATAATTTACATGCCATAAAAGCCTACTCCTTTATAAAGCGTACGGTTCAGTAGGGTTTAGAATAGTCACCGAGTTGTGCACCCATCAGCACTATCTGATTCCAGAACATTCTCATCTCCCCAAAAGGAAACCCCACGCCCATCAGCAGTCACCCCTCACTGACACCGTCTCCCGGCTCCCGGGAACCACGAATCTACCTTCCATCTCTGCAGAGTTGCATATTCTGGGAATCTGATAAAAATAGAATCACACATTATGTGGCCTTTTGTGTCTGGTCATTTTCACCTTCCACAGAGTTTTCAGGACCCACCGAAGTTGTAACATGGGTCAATACTTAATTCCTTTTTTTGGCTGAATAATTATATGTATATAGCAGGGTTTTTTTTTTTAATTTTAGGTAATCTGGACACCCAACATGGGGCTTGAACCCACAACTCCCAGGTGGAGAGTCACATGCTCTACCCACATGCTGTGCTGACTGAGCCTGCCAGGTGCCTCTGTGTAACACATTTTTTATCCAGTCATTAGCTGATGTGCATTCGGCTCATTAACTGATTGGCATTTGGCTCGTTTCCATTTCTTTCTATTATGAGTAATACTGGTAGAAGCATTCATGTACAAGCTATTGTGCAGACATATTTTTTTTCCAATTCTCTTGGGCGTGTATCTAGATGTGGAATTGCTGGATCATATAATAGTGCTATGTTTAACTTTTTGAGGAATTGCCAAACTGTTCTCCACAGGGACTGTACCATTTTTGACCTTCCCCCCAGCAATGCATGGGGGTCCCAATTTCTCTACATCCTTGCCAACTCTAGTTACTGCTCCCCTTCCTTACCGTGGCCATCCTAGCAGATGTGAAGTGGTCATTTTGATTTGCATTCTCCTAAAGACTAATGGTGCTAAGCATCTTTTTGGGTGCTCACTGGCCATTAGTACATCTTCTTTGGATCCATCTATTCAAGTCTTTGCCTGTTTTCAAAACTAAGCTGTCCTCTTATTGCGAGTACTTTACATAGTCTGGACTCAAATCCTGTATCAGAGGATTTGTAAATATTTTCTCCCATTTTTGTGGATTATCTTCTTTTCTTGATAGTGTCTTTTGGAACACGGGAGGTTTTAGTTTTGATAATGCAGTCAACTGAAGAACTGTGTAGAATGTGCCTCACAATTTGTCTCCTGAAAGAGAACGAAGTCGGGCTGCTCCTGGGGCCATGACGTTCCCAGTATCCATACGCCACACTGGCGCCACCTCCTGGGACTCTGGGGAAAGACCCACAGCAGCAAAGCAGGGACACCCCTCCCCCTGCAAGCCTTCTAGGGCAGGGAACTGTCCGCCAGCGCAGTGCTGAAGCCAGCTGGACCCAGATGTGCTGTGGGGCACTGCAGCCTCTGCCAGGAAGCACGTCCAGAGGAAGATCTCAGATGAGTCTTAAAAGGAAAAAACATACCAAGTGGACAAAGGAGGAATCACGACACTGAAAAACAGCATTTGCAAAAATGTAGACACAGAACACAAAACGGTGCATCTAACTCACTGCAGTAAACTGAACGGAGAAGAAAAGTGGGGGTGGCTTGCATGAAAGTGGCAGAAGCACTGATGGAAAGACGTGAACACTCGCTTCTAGGATGTCTGGAGATAACAGTAAGACTTGGAAAAGGGCTGGGTGTTAGGGGTGAGAAGGGAGGAACCAAAGCAACCCCAAAGTCTGACTTGAGAAACCAAGTAGTTGAAGGTGGCATTTAAAGAGATGGAGAACAGGGCACCTGGGTGGCTCAGTCAGTTAAGCCTCTGACTTCAGGTCAGGCCATGATCTCACAGTCTGTGGGTTCAAGCCCCACGTCGGGCTCTGTGCTGACATCTCAGAGCCTGAAGCCTCCTTGGGATTCTGTGTCTCCCTCTCTCTCTGTCCCTCCCCTGCTCAGGCTCTGTGTCTATCTCTCTAAAATGAATAAACATTTAAAAAATTTAAAAAAGAGACCCAGAAAAGTATGGGAACGCTGGTTTAAAACTGTAACATAAAACAGGTCTGTAATAAAAATCAAGGATGAGAAGAGGGGTAGCAAAACAGTGAAATTTTTACCAGACATTTAAAGCAGAGTTAACGCTGATCCTTCTCAAGCTATTCCAAAAAATAGAAATGGAAAGAAGACTACCAGACTCATTGTATGAAGCACATATCACTTTGATTCCTAAGCCAGGCAGAGACCCAACAAAAAAAGAGACCTATAGGCCAATATCCTTAATGAATACAGATGCAAAAATTCTCAACAAGATACTAGCAAATCGAATTCAACAGCACATAAAAAGTATTATCCATCATGACCAAGTGGAATTCATTCCTGGGTTACAGGGCTGGCTCAATATTCACAAATCCATCAATATGATACATCACATTAACAAAACAAAAGATAAAAACCATATGATCCTGTCGATAGATGCAGAAAAAGCATTTGACAAAATACAACATCTCTTCTTAATAAAAACCCTTGAGAACTTCGGGATAGAAGGAACTTACTTAAACATCATAAAAGCCATTTACGAAAAACCCACAGCTAATGTTATCCTCAACAGGGAAAAACTGAGAGCTTTCCCCCTGAGATCTGGGACACGACAGGGATGTCCGCTCTCACCACTGTTGTTTAACATAGTGTTGGAAGTCCTAGCATCAGCAATCAGACAACAAAAGGAAATAAAAGGCATCAGAATCGGCAAAGAAGAAGTCAAACTTTCCCTTTTCGCAGACGACATGATACTCTACATGGAAAACCCGATCGACTCCACCAGAAGCCTTCTAGAACTGATCAGTGAATTCAGTAAAGTTGCAGGGTACAAAGTCAATGTACAGAAATCAGTTGCATTCTTATACACCAAACATGAAGCAACAGAAAGAGAAATCAAGAAACTGATCCCATGCACAATTGCATGAAAAACCATAAAATACCTAGGAATAAACCTAACCAAAGATGTAAAAGACCTGTATGCTGAAAACTATAGAAGGCTTACGAAGGAAATTGAAGACACAAAGAAATGGAAAAACATTCCATGCTCATGGATCGGAAGAATAAACATTGTTAAAATGCTCTGACCATTTTGAATCTTCTCCCCCTGTGATGTGTAAAAATCACCTTCACTTGTTACCAGTAAGTTACTTCTTACTCGGGGAGGAGGATAACGCTTAAGGTAATTGCCTCCAATACCAGATGACTTGGATTTGAACCCAAATTCCAGCTCCTATGAACCCCAAGTTCAGTTCCTCCTGGGGAAGAGATGCATAATTATAGTCTCTAACTTAGAGAGCTGCAATGAATCTTAAACGAGTAGATATTTTGCACATCTAGGGAATGACAGCAAACAGGTAGGAGGTTTCTTTTCAGGATGATGAAAATGTTCTGAAAGTAGACAGCCATGGTGGTTGTATAATTTCCTGATACACTAAAACCGCTCAATTGTAGGCTTTAAAGGGGTGAATTTTATATGGTATGACTTGTAGCTCAAAAAAATATTTCAAGCAGCACTCAGAACCATGCTTGGCTAAGTGCTAAGGAAGTGTTCAACAAATAAATTAAAATAAATTGAGAAAACATGAAGTTATTATTTTAGATTTAAAAGTCTTTATTCTTCCCTTCCCCCGGTCTCCCGCCACAGAGGACTGTTCCGAGGCTGCTTCGCTCCTGCAGAGCCTTCATCTACTCCTATTCCAGCACTTCCCCTACCCAGGGGGCTCCCTTCCAACTCCAAATGTCCTTCTTTGTGTTATATAAATACCACTGCCCTGAGGCCCTGCGCCCTGATTCAGCACCACACTCATTTTTGTGCATCCAGATCAAGGTACAAAATGCCTTCTATTTAACAAGATTCCATCTTAATTAAGAAGCAATTGTGGCTGGGGCGCCTGCGTGGCTCGGCTGTTAAGCATCAGTCTCTTGATTTCAGCTCAGGTCATGATCTCGCAGTTCATGGGGTCGGGCTCTGCACTGACAGTGCGGAGCCGGCTTAGGATTTTCTTTCTGTCCCTCCCCTGCTCATTCTCTCCCTCTCAAAATAAAAATAAATAAAAACATTTTTTTAAAAGCAATTGTGGTCTATGTTTTCCTTTTGCTTACACTATTTATTGTGACAGAAATTATGGTTTTTTAATTTGTTAATATTTATTTATAAGAGGGTCGCCTGGGTGGCTCAGTCGGTTGAGCGTCCAGCTTCAGCTCAGGTCATGATCTCACAGTTCGTGGGTTCGAGCCCCGCGCCAGGCTCTGTGCTGACAGCTAGCTCAGAGCCTGGAGCCTGTCTTCAGATTCTGTGTCTCCCCCTCTCTCTGACCCTCCCCTGCTCAATATGTGTCTGTCTCTCTCTCTCAAAAGTAAATAAAAGCATTTAAAAAATTTTTTAATGTTAACATATAAGACTCAGAGTACGAGCAGAGGAAGGGCAGAACTAGAAGGAGACACAAAATCCAAAGCAGGCTCCATGAACTGCAAGATCGTGACCTGAGCCAAAGTCAGATGCTTAACCTACTGAGCCACCCGGGTACCCCAGAAATGATACATTTTTCACTGAAAGCACTCCGAAGATACAGTGGAAAGGACAAACTGGATTGACCAGCTAAAGACTGAGGAAGCACAGATGGGTCTGAAAACTGGGAACTTCTACCTTCTCGTCCACCTTAAACACACACACACACTCTTTCAGCACATTTTGGCCCCAGACCTTTGTATTTGCCGTTCCCTTGATGCAGAATGCTCTTCCAGCATGTAGCCACAGGGCTCGCTCCCATACTCCACTCAGGTCTCTGGTCAAATGTGACCAATCCGCGGCAACTCAGGATTCCCTGGTGCCCAGGCAGGGTCACAGTACTTCCCCGACACCCACACTCCCTCCGGTGCTCTGCCTCCTCTCCACAGCCCATCTTACGACCGTCTATCCCACACACTGTAGCATTTCCTCATTTAGTGTCCCGCTTCTTCCCACGAAAAACACCAGCTCCTTCAGAGCAACATTCTGTCCTCGGTTATTCTCTGTGGCGTCCCTGGCACCAAGAACGGGTGTCTGGTACACAGAAGACACCCAGTAAATATCCACTGGATGGATGAACAAATAAACGGATGACGCAAGACACCAGTCAACTTGTAACAATTCCAGACGAGGGGCAATATTTTTCCGATGTGGTACCACTACACAATGGGTGGCATTTGGGCTCATCTGTATCATTTCCCTGGGTACCATGGAGACATCGAAGAATCCCTTGTTCTGATATAAAATTACAGGGAAAAATTAATCAAAAGTATTCCTGCTTCCGTATGTGAACAGAAATAGTAGGGAGATATCAGTCCGACTGTTGCCATTCTGTTAAGTCTTAAAAAAAAAAAAAAAGAAAAGAAAAGCTGTATTTCCTCTCTGCCATTCTCTCCATCAGGTTGAGAGCTCCCCAGGGGAAGAGGCTGGGGGGCAGGGGGCATCAAGACATGACTGTCTGGGAAGGGATGGCTGTAGGTGTCTCCCAGAGTTTCGTGAGCTGTCCAGCAAATTATTGAGTCCAAGGCAGGGGGGTAATGGGAACCCCAATGTACAGCCAGTTGGTCAGAAGCACAGGTGACAATCTTTTACTTGTGACTGGCATCTGAAGAGGGGGAGCCTTGGGGAGCTGAGCCCTGAGCCTGTAGGGTCCAGCACGAACTCCAAGCAGATGGCGTCAGAACTCAGCAGAACTGCAGGACACCCAGCTGGTGTTAGGAAAATCGGTGCACGTGCTCTGAGTGGCGGAGAGACGGGAGTTTTCTCTCTTACACAATTCCAGGAACGCTGAAGCCGAAACTCTGGGCATGGCGCCCAGCAGTCTGGGTTCTAACAATCAACAGGTGGTACTGGTGGAAATTCAAGTAGGAGACCAGTGCTTGCTCCCCCTGGGACGTCCCTGAAATGTCTCACCCTCCTCCACAGCAGAATCCCTCCATCTGGGCACATGGTACCACTTCCAACTGACAAACCCCACTGCTCACCTCTATAGCTCTAACTAGTATGTTGATACCATTGTTTCTGGATTTAGACACTATGCATTCCCTCCCCGCCAAGAGGGGTTAGCTCAGAGCTTCCCACCTCCATCTCAGTTTTTTATGCTTACGGCTTAATTTACGTCCCTTATGACGCTTTAGACCTTCAGTGACACACTCGACCCTCCATTTCTTGTTCCATCAACTTCCGCAGAATCTCGTGACCCCCCCCCCCCGTAAGATGCCCACTAGCTCCTGCTCCTTTCTCTCCACCCCTCGTCCTTCTGCAGCCATTCCAGGGTCCTGTCAAAACACCGCTGCTCTTACGTTTCTGAACAGTTCTGATTTTCCATTCCTTCTGCCCTCTGAACACAAAAGCTAAGTCTTTCATGCCTGGCCTGGGAATCAATTCTAAGTGTTGAAAACCAACAGATAGCATTTATACTATTATAGGATCGTGTGTATAAAGAGCACATACAAGGTTTGGCACATAGTAAGCCCTCAATCAATATTTACTTTTATGAGAAGGTGAACGCTAAGTGGCAGCCAGCCTCCAATGTGGTCCCTGGAGATCCTCACCTACCAGCATTCACTTTTTTTTAAGTTTATTTATTTATTTTGAAAGAGACAGAGAGCGAGAGCATGCGAGTGAGCAACTGCGCACAAGTAGTGGAAGGGTAGAAACAGAGAGAGTCCGTCCCAAGAGAGCTCCTTACTGTCAGCACAAAGCCCGAAGTGGGACTCGATCCCACGAACCGTGAGCTGGAATCAAGAGTCAGATGCCCAACTGACTGAGCCGCCCAGGTGCCCGTGGCATTCACACTTGCAGAACTCCAAAATGCATCACAATGAATACGGCTGACCTAATAGACCAATAGGATATTGCAGGAATCACACTGTACGGTGTCCAAAGCTAGGTTATAGGAACACTGGAACGCCTGCCTTGTTCTCCTGGGATCACCTGGTCTCGGGAAAGCCGGCTGCCATGCTGTGAGGACACTCAAGCTGCTCTGCGGAGAGGCCGTGTGGGAAAGAACTGCCAGCAGGCATCGCCCACCGGCCTGCCCTGTGAGGGAGCCGCTTTGGAAGTGGATCCTACAGCCCCGCTCAAGCTTTCAGATGACGGTGGCCCAGGCCCACAGGCTGACTGCTACCTCGAGAAAAATCTTGAGCCAGAACCACCCAGGGAAGCTGGTGCTAATTCCTGACCCGCAGAAACCGTAAGCAATAATAAATGTTTACTGTTGTTTCATCCACTGATGGATCACTCAGCGACAGACAACTACCTACCACAGAGCCAGCCATCCTGTTGAAGAACCATATTTCACAGCACAAGGTAAGTTCCGAACAGCAGGATTTCAAGTAAGATAAAGGCATGGGTCTCTCTCAACCAGAGGTTGAGACTTTTAGCCCGAGCAAAAACATGGTTTTAATCGTCTGCAGAACTGTCTCCTGCTCCTAGTGGCAAACCCAAAGCCAACTCCCTGGACATCCCAGGCTCCACGTCGGCATCTCACAGAAACCTTTAAGCTTAGACACTGAGGAAGGCTTTCCAGAACTCCCCCCTGGCCACACTGCCTGCTCCCTCCCCACACCTAATGCACTGCAAATTACCTGAATGGTTTCTTCAAATTACAGGTCCCAGGTCCTCATTTACAAGCATTCCAAACCAGCGGTTTTATTCTGGACCCCGAAACCTCCTTATTTTATTTTTAACGTTTATTTATTTTTGAGAGAGAGAGAAACACAGAGCATGAGCAGGGAATGTCAGAGAGAGAGGGAGACACAGAATTGGAAGCAGGCTCCAGGCTCTGAGCTGTCAGCACAGAGCCCGACATGGGGCTCAAACCCACGAATTGTGAGATCACGACCTGAGCTGAAGTCGGCCGCCCAACCGAGAGCCAGGAACCTGCTTTCTCAAGGAGCCATCCTCCAGGAGAGAGCAAACGCTGGTGAGGATGTGGAGAAAAGGGAATGCTTCCACACGACCGGTGGGAATGTAAATTGGTTCAGCCATGATGGAAAAAGGTATGTTGTTGAATTGAAATCAGTGACCCAAAGGGATATGTGCACCCCCGTGTTCACTGCAGCTCTATTCACAACAGTCAGATATGCAAACAACCTGAGTGCCCATACACGGATGAATCAATAAACAAGATGTGGCGTTATACAGTGGGACACCCACAGCCATCTGTGACAGGAAGGGACGTTGAAGGCATTGTGCTACATGAGATAAATCAGAAAAGATGAAAACTGAATGACATCATCTATATGAGGAATCTAAAAAAACGAACTTGCAAGAATAGGGATCAACTGGTGGTCACCAGGGCCTTGGGGAGCGCGGGGGGGGGACAGTGGGTACGGAAATTGGCAAGATGTTGTCTAAGGGACAAACTGACAACGAGTAGATAAATAAGGTCTGGAGATCTAATATACAACACAGTGATTAGAGTCAACAATACTATATTATAAACTTCAAAGTTGCTGACAAACTAAATCTCGGGGCACCTGGGTGGCTCAATAGGTCAAGCAACCGACTTCAGCTCAGGTCATGATCTCAAGGTTCAAAAGTTCGAGCCCCGTGTCAGGCTCTGCGCTGAAGGCTCAGAGCCTGGAGCCTGCTTTGGATTCTGTGTCTCCCTCCCTCTCTCTCTGCACCTCCCCTGCTTGTGCTCTGTCTGTCCGACTCTCAAAAATAAACATTAAAAATTAAAAAAAAAAAAACTTAGACAACACTTTTAAAAAAAGTTGCTGACAAACTAAATCTTCACCATTCTCCACACACAAATGATAAATACGTAACACGATAAACAAGTTACCTACCACTACTGCAGTCATCGTATTGCAAACATGGGCCCATCAAACCTTATACCTTAGACTTACACAATGTTTTAGGTCAATCACATCACAAGGCTTTTTACTTTAATTTTTTCTTAATGTTTTATTTATTTTTTTTAGAGAGAGACAGAGCATGAGAGGGGGAGGGGCAGAGAGAGGGGAAGACAGAACTGGAAGCAGACTCCAGGCTCTGAGCTAGCTGTCAGCACAGAGCCTGACACAGGGCTCGAACCCACGAACGGGAGATCTGACCTGAGCCGAAGTCGGAGGCTTAACCGACTGAGCCCCCCAGGCGCCCCTCACCATGCTTTTTAAAGCCGTCCCCTTACCCCCACTCAGGTGATCCTCATGCTGACAGTCCCCCTCCACAGAGAGAAAATGCCCCGCGGAAAGGGGTCTCCTCCCCCCACCCCCATCCATTAGCTGACCTGAACGCGGCTCGTGAAATGAAAGTAACATCGGAAGTATTTGAGCAGAAATGAGCCAGGCTTTCTCCAAGTCTGCAGGCAGAGGACAGCAAGCTGAGCTCCATTATGTAAAATACATACAATCACAATCCTTTCTCGGCCGCATAAAAGATCCACCAGTGAATAACTCAGATAAGAAAGAATCAGGGGCTACTCCTCCCTCCCTTGGGTTGTTTTTTTTTCTTTTCTTTCCCAGTTCTGCAAAATCTGAGGCAATTACATCTCATTATATCACCTGTTTGGGACCAAGACTGTTTTTAATGGCTCTCGGATGTCTCCAAAGGAAAACAACTTGGAAACCTTGGAAGTCTTAAGTGTGAAACAAGAGTCTGGTGTGTTCCCGCTTCCTCGCCCGGCTCAGGGACACGGATTCAAAATACTCATTTCCTCAGCTGAGTCCATACCCTTGATTATTCACCGCTGAAGTTATTGAGAGCAGACTGAAGTGCAGAAGCAGACACTCTGCCGGTGTCCAGGCTGGCTGGGCAACGAGATTAGGACTCTGGACCTTAGTGACGTATAAAGATTCTATTTTTAAACAAGACCAAGAGATGATCTTGAACAAAGAAACCCAAAGATACAAAAAGTCCCAAGTGGAAAGCCCACCCAGCTGAGTGCCCTTTTGAGAATCAGCACGACACAGCATTCTCCGCACTAACATCCAATTAGCATTTATAAACTCACTACGGTTTACACAGGTGAGGTTGCTGGAAGCAGAAAACCCAGATGTTTCTATTCCACAGGCTTTATGGCAGTGTTTGCCAACGGGTGATTCCTGGGGCCCCTTCTGGAACTCAAATATTTGGTTAACCTCTACAGGTTTGGGATGGTTGGTCTGCGTCTTTGTTTCTAACTCACTGCCAACATTTAAAAATCAGGAGATTTTACATGGTTTTTTTTTAATGTTTATTTTGAGAGAGAGAGCTCAACCAAGCAGAGGGGGGCAGAGAGGGGGGGAAGGAGAATCCCAAGCAGGCTCCACAGTATCAGCACAGAGCCCAACTCAAGGCTCGATCCCATGAGACTTGAGATCATAATCTGAGCCAAAACCAAGAGTCGGACGCTTAACCAACGGAGGCCACCCAGGCGCCCCGTGAGATTTTACATTCTTTCAATGCAGCCAGCAGGCCTGGGTCAGTCAGCATTTTCTGTGCAGCATTCATGGTCTCGTGATTCTGGGGTTCAGGAATCCGGACTGGGCTCAGCCAGATGGCTCTGCTGGTCCAGGCTGGCGTGTGTGTTTGCAGTCATCTGGAGCTCCGATGGGGGCGGGGTGGTCTAGGACCTCCTCACTGGGAGGACTCACTAGGGTCTGCTTGGTCTCCTCCTCCAGCAAGCCTAGCCCGGGTTTGTTCCCACAGTGATCACGTTTAAGAGCAAAGGCAGAGTGTGCAAGACCCTTTGAGGCTCGGGCTCACAAGGCACACACCATCACCCCGGCGGCATTGTACTGGCCAAAGCAAGTCACGGGCCAGCCAGATTCAAGGCGTGGGAAACAGCCCTCGCCACTGAACGGGAGGGGAAGAATCTGACGCCACCTTTGCAAGTTACCACACAGCTTATCTTAGAAATTCAGGACAGGGCGCCTGGGTGGCTCAGCCAGTTAAGCATCAACTCATGGGTTCTCACAGCTCGTGGGTCCGAGCCCCTCGTGGGGCTCTGTGCTGACAGCTCAGAGCCTGAAGCCTGCTTCAGATTCTGTGTCTCTCTCGCTCACACTGTCTCTCTTAAAAATAGTCTCTTAAAAATAAATATTAAGAAAAAAAGAATTCAGGAGATATGACCACCTTGGGCACACCATGTGCTAGAGCCAGAGACAGCTGCCCCCTTAGATGGGCATGCGGTTTACACAGGGTCAGTCCCCGTGGGAGAGGTAGGGTTTGCCATTCCTGATCCCAGAATGACCTTCCATCCCAGGACCCGTCCCCAGCCACGAACACAGCTGCTATGCAGTACCCCGGAATCACTTTTCACCCCTCAGAAAACACCCCCTTTCTCTTTATCCTGTCTCCCACCACCCCCTCACCCCTGCCAATAAAGATCCCACATTCCGCCGGGAGCATCAGCAGGGGGAAGGGGGACGTGGAAAGTCAGAAGGAGGACAATTACTCAAAAGGTGGAAGACAGGGAAGAAACCACCTTGGAGAGCCAGACCACTTGGGGCCCGCTCTGGGCTCTACCTCCCCGTTCTTTTCTCTGAGCCTCAGATCCTTTTCTGAAAAACAGCACTTGCCAAGTTCACATACTTCTCCCTGAAGATATTATGTTAGTGGATCCATTCATTTTGTGACACGCGTGGACCCATGTTGGCGTAACAAAAAATTTAGACACAAAAGGATGACAACCCGAAAAAGCACTCAGAGGAGTGAGTGGTAAGATTAATTCCATGCTCAGCCCTGAAGTGAAGGCGGGCTTCCTACAACAGGGAATTCGCAACGTCTGCGTTAGCGATTCGCTGACCCGGCCAGAGATGCCATTGCCCAGAGAACGGACTTCAAGTAGCCGCATCTGCGAACCGTAACTGGCCCCAAACCTGAGTCCCGGCGGCGGCCTCGCCGCTCTGCGCTCGGAGCCTCGGGAGGGCCTGCAGCGCCACCTGCCGGGCAAGGACGCCTAGAGCAGGGCTGTGCGTGCGCCGAGCCAGGCTACTGAGGGCAGATCCTCAAGGGTCCCTCACAGAGAACCACCTGCTCGCACCACCTGCCTGCAGACCAACAGGGCCCAGGTGCTCTGACTCCCGGCCTGAGGCCGAGCTCTGCAACCCCAGCCGCCCTCGGGTCCAGACCGCCATCGTGCACGAGCACGCCGTCAGCCCCAGATGCAGAGGATTAAGGCTTCAATGAGCTCGCATCGTGTCAGGCATGGCTCTGCAGCCCCAGATAACCCTCCCCTAACCTCCCTAAGCCTCAATGGCCTCATCTGCAAAATGGGCCCTCAGACCGGAATCTCCTCTACATAATAGCAATATAATAACAAGAACGGTGGGTGTCATGGCCCTTCCGCCCAGGACGAGTAACATGGCAAGTAGCATGGATTTCCGATGCGCCAGGCTCTCTTCCAAGAACTTGCCCCCACTGAACCTCAAGCATTCCCATCAAGTCGATAACATTATCATCTCCACTTCACAGACAAGGAAATAAACTCAGAGAGGTTAGGTAACTTGGCCAAGGTCAGCTAACAAGCCACAGTAGGACCAAAAGTCAATGCCAGCAGCCTGGATCTGGAAGTAACAAAAAGCTTTATTCCTGGAGAGCCAGCGGCAGGTCAAATCCCTCCCCACCGGCCCTCCCCCTTGTTCTTGGAAATCTATTAAAAAGGGGAAACGAATCAAATCAAATGGTTTTGCCCCCCACCCACCCAAGACCCCTGCAGGGTCCTTTCCCTGCCTGAGTTCCTCGTTGGCGTGGTGGCCCTGGGTCTCTGTCTCCATCTGACAGAAGGTGGTGAGGATGTACTAGGCTAATGACTCCACAGACTCCACATCACTTGCTTGTCACTCCCAGAGCCAGTCGGTGGCGATGCCAGGTTAGAGCCCAGTGTTCTAGGACACAATGACCCAGGTCAAAACCGGTGCCCAAAGCCTGAGGCCAATAGAGGAAGAAGGCTAATGACCATCACTTCCAAATTGCTGGGAGACAAATGAGCGACTCCTGTGCGCGCACGCATTCCCCGGGGTTGGGGGGGGGGGGAGGAATCCAATTATCAGCATCACTTTAAACTGTCCCCGCGTGTGGAAGCCTGAGAACCGGCCCAGCGTGGCTTCCCGGAGGAAGGGAACTCAGTTTCCACTGAGGTCTCTCGCAGACCCTGGAATATAACCTTTCGGAAGGGAGGATCTTGACTTACCCCCCAAGCCGGCTTCTTCCTTCCCCGCTCAGCCGCTGGCCCGCCGCCCCTGCGGAGCTGGGGGCGAAGTCCTGAACCCTGCGGGTTCCAACGCCCGGTCCCCCAGACACCAGAAACCGGCCAGCGCACGGAGCGCACAGACACGCAAGACGAGGCAGGCCACCCGGGAGCAGTTTTAAGCAGCCAGGAACTCAGGCGGGGTGCCTCTGCGCCCCCACCGCCAGGAGGTTCAAGTTTATAGTGAGGCCTCAACCCAGCTCGGTCAGCGTCTGGATGGGCTCAAGGCCACCTGCCTCCCCAGGCCGCAACCTTGAAAATGACTCTCTCAGCCAGATCGGTGGGCGGGGGGTAAAAGCCAAGGTCAGGGGCGGGGCCAGGACCCTCCAATCACCTGGCCACCCTGCGGGTCAACCCGGGGTCACAGGCTATTGGCCACAATCCCAGAGTCCTCTCTCTCCTCGCCCCACCCCGTCTTCCCACCTGCGTCTGGCGTCCTCCCACGTGGCACCGTGGCCAAGGCATGTTCCCTCTCCCCCTCCTGTCTCTCCGCCCCGCCCCCGGGACTCTCTTCAGTCTTGCCTCCCCCAGCGCGTGTCCCCACAGCGAACACAGGGACCTGATTAACACCCTTGTCGGATTGCGGCGCTCCTGGGCCGAAAGCCCTTCCACGCTTACCCACTGCATCGAGAATGAAATCGACTGCTCTGGCCGCTGGCCACATTTTCCGGCCCAGCCATGCCCCTCACTCCTTGCGTCCTGGCCACTCAGGCTCCTCTGAGTTCCCTGTCCCCCAGCACGCCAAGCTCACCTTCCCGGACACGCACCCCTGCTGCCCCCTCTGCTTGGCAGCCTCTTTCCCCTCAGTTTCTCCGCACCCCTCAGATGGCCAACGCTGCTTCCTCAAGGAGGCCTTTCCCATCACCCAAGGCCCACAATTGATGACGCGATTATCCTCACTTGGCTGTTGGTTCCCAGTCCGGCCAAAATGCAAGCTCTGGGCGAGCGAGCACCGTGCTGAGTCCTCCACACTGGCACAGGCACAGTACTGGGCGGATCATAGATGCTCAACAAATATTTGAGGGAGGAGAGAAGGAAGGAGGGACAAGAGGGAGGGAATGAGAAAACAGATATAACCCAAAAAGAATAAACATTACTTATTTATATTAATATATTATATATATATCTCTTATAATATTAGCTAACACCAACTGTTCTGAGCCAGACAGTATTCTGAGCACTTTCCGTGTGTTACTCCTCTGAATCCTCACAGTTCTCCCGTCACGTACCTGCTCTCCCTGTCCCCGGCTCGTACATGCAGAAACAGGTGCAGGGCAAGGAACTGCCGCCTGTCTTCCCGGAAGAAAGTGGCCCAGCTTCACTTGAACCCGGGCTCCACTCCAGAACTTCGGACTCTCACCTCCACTGCGAAGACCCTAAATGTCCGTCAAATAGGAAAAGGGGTAAAACCCCTTCCGGCATGGCCACCGCAGAGAATACAATGCAGCCACTTAAAGAAAGATGAAGTTGGAGCACCTGGGTGGCTCAGCCGGTTTAGCGTCTAACTTCGGCTCAGGTCATGATCTCTCGGTTCGTGGTGTTCGAGCCTCGCATGGGGCTCTGTGCTGACAGCTCAGAGGCTGGAGCCTGCTTCAGGTTCTGTGTCTCCCTCTCTCTCTCTGCCCCTCCCTTGGTCATGCTCTCTCTCTCTGTCTCTCAAAAATAAATAATAAACATTAAAAAAAATTAAGCTGCTTTTATATAAATGGAAATCCGAGACACAACCTGGGAGACTGTATTTGCAAAAGACATATCAAATAAAGGACTGATATCCAGACTATAGAAATAAGTCTCACAACAGAACAAAGAAACACTTGATTCAATTAAAAATGGGCTGAGGCGCCTGGGAGGCTCAGTCGGTTTAGTGTCTGACTTCGGCTCAGGTCATGATCTCACAGTTCATGGGTTCGAGCCCCACGTCGGGCTCTGTGCTGACAGCTCAGAGCCTGGAGCCTGCTTCGGGTTCTGTGTCTCCCTCTCAATGCTCCTCCACCCCTCATGCTGTCTCTGTTTCTCAAAAATGAATAAACATTAAAAAAAATTTTTTTGAAAGAAAGATTAGCTACTCTATTTACCCACATGGACAGATGTCCTTGATAGAATAGTGGGTAAAAAAAGCGAACCAAGGACATACTATAATCCCATTTTTGGAAACACACACACAAACTAGATGGGACTATTCACATGTAGAAAGCTTCCTGGACGTACACAAAAGCCCTAACCCTGCTTGCTCCTGGGAGGGCCCTCCCTGGTTCTCTCGCTTTGGGCTCAGGGCACAGGAACTCTCTCCTGACATCTATTGGACCAGTTGATCTAAAATCACACACACACACACACACACACACTACTCCCCAATCCCTTACCTCTCATCTGCATAGCACTTCCCACACACACACACACACACACACACACACACACACTACTCCCCAATCCCTTACCTCTCATCCGTATAGCACTTCCTGCTGCTGGACATCAGAGTATGCTTACTTAATGCCTGTCTATATAAGGGTGAGATCAAGTTGAAAAAAATTAATTTGGGGTAACTGGGTGGCTCAGCCGGTTAAGCGTCTGGCTTCAGCCCCGGTCATGATTTCACAGTTCATGAGTTCGAGCCCACTCTCAGCACAGAGCCTAGTTCGGATCCTCTATCCCCACCCCCTGCTCCTTCCCCACTCACTCTCTCAAAAATAATTTTAAAAATTGTTTTAATAAATTTTCCATGGTGCAAAAAGAGACCCCTCCTCCTTCTCTTAGAGCATTTCCATTAGAAAACTTGAAAATTCCTTTTCTACCCCTGTGAGATGCATGCAAAGCTTTTCAAAGGTGAGGTCAGCTGTTTACAACTCAGAAATGTGTTTCTGCAGAGTCTGAGAGCCAGCTCTGCGGCCCGTAAACCCGCAGAAAGATAGGAACCCCCGGTGTAGGGGAGGGTCTCACTTGGGTGAGTAGCCCCCTGTTAGAATCTCATGCTTGTCATAGAGACAGGAGAAGTGTTGTCATACCTTTGGATCAAGACAATTAGCAATCACAAATGGCCGTCCCAATGACCAATGGCTTTGAGATGAACTGTGGGACACAGGGTGCTTTCAGGTCCTCTTACCTGACAGTCAGTTTTCATTTAGCTTGAGAACATGGGCATAACGGGCTGCATCTGCTCAGCTGCACAAAACGGTGAGATTTCTTTGTCTCTACTGAATTGCCTGTGATAGGTAGCCCATTCTGGCTTAATGTTTATTCAGTAATAAAACTGTTTTATTTCTCTTTCCCTTTTGTGAGAAGGTTTTCTGGATTGTCAGCAGCTTCCGTTTTAAATTCTATTTCCCCAACACCTTCCCCAGTAGAGAATGAGCTCTGTGTCTTCCGAGTTCACGGCTGTGCTGCCAGCACCTGGAATGGTCCCCAGGACTGAGTGCAGTTGTTCAAAATGTGTTTGTTGAATGAATAAACAAAGTTACCTGCCATCCCATTTGAACTTTATTGCTTACAATAAAGTATTATTTATTATGATCAAAAAATATCCACTGGGCTTTTAAAATTGCCACAACTGCCAGCAGAACAGGCAGGCGCTGGTTTCCTCTGTACGGATTGTGTCCTGTTACCCCTCACACTTTTCAGATGTGAGTCAGTAGTCTTCACATCGTTGCTAGGAACTATTCCAGGTGTTCTCATTAGCCACCATTTCAGACATCATCCAAAAAAAAATCTTCAGACATCATAGTTGTATCTGCGAGGCCGGGGGCCGGGGGGGAAGAGGTGTTCTTCCTCAACTTGTGCTGGCTTCTCTCACGTGTTCTTGCCCACCGTCAACAGGAGCCGCTTTAAACTCCAAGGATCGGGAGCCGGCACGAATCTCCCGCCCCGCGAACTCCGCCAGGCGCTCCGGGTCCGACCCCGCCCACTCTGCCTTCGGCTCCGGCCCCGCCCACCCCGCGTGCGACTCGAGTCCCTGAGGGGCGGGGTTGGTGGGCGTGGTCTGGAGGGATCGCGCTCCTCCCGCCCCACCGACTCCGCCCGCGGCTCGGGAGCCGGAGGGGCGGGGTGGCGGGCGGGGCCTAGAGGGGATCGCGCGGCTCCGGTCCCGCCCCCGCCGCTCCGGGCTCCGGCTCCGACGGGCCCCGCCCACCGGCGCTCGCTCCCACTCAGGTCCGCTGCGCCGGCTGCAGCGCTTCGCCGCGCGCCATGGCCGGGCTGCTGGCGCTGCTGGGCCCCGCGGGCCGGGTGGGCGCCCGAGTCCGGCCTCGCGCTACCTGGCTCCTGGGCGCCGCTACCCCCTGCCCGCCGCCGCCCCTGGTACTGCCGCTGCTCCGGCCCGGGCCCGACGCCCCGCTGCTGCGTGCGGCCCGCGGGCACAGCCAGGGCCACCAGGTAAGCCTCCCCACCCCCACCCTGCTCCCGGGGCGCCGGGATCCCGGCCCACCTCCGCGGAGGGACAGCCTCGCTAGCCCAGCTGTGCGAGACCGAGCCCCTCCAGGGTTCCCAAGGCCCCAGTCCCTAAAAGCCAAGGTGAACCTCCCAGTTGACAGCCAGAGAAACTGAGGCTCAGGGAGGTCTGCTGAGCTGCCCAAGGTCACAGGGCCTCTGGCAGAGCCCCAGGTTCCCAGAGCGTCGGCTGGTACCGTGGTGGAGGCCCAGAGAATTGTAGCCGGGGCCTGAACATGGAATTAAGGTCTTCCCTTGGCTGTCAGAGTTGTTCCCTCCGCAAGTGGCGCTGGAACCGCCTCCGCCCTGGGCGGGGGCGAACGGCTCCGGGGCGCTGCCGCCCTCAACACCTCCCTGCACTTACTGCTACTCCTTTTTCTCGAACCAAAAGACCAGGCCTCCCTGCCAGACCTCAGGCAAGAAACACACTATTGTACCGTCCTGGTTCATTTCAGTTGCCTTCTGTGTATGGTAAGTAACAACTGTTTCCCGGCGGAGTGGTAATACGGACTCTCCTTTAAAAAATTCTGTTAGTTTTTTTTTTTAAGTTCATTTCCTTAAAGAAAAACAGTAAAGCAGTGCAGTCTGGAGACACAGGACTAACAAGCTGGCACTCGAAGAGCCCGGCCTCCTGCAAGGGGAACCTCAGGGCTCGCCTGCCTGCCTTGGTCCCTTCACCTGTGGGGGGGACTCCCCCACCTCCACTCACCAGCTATGTGAATGACCTCACCCCAAGGAGGCTGAAGGCTCTGAGCCTGTTTGCTGACCTGTCAAAGGGCTAAAAGTAGGACCTTCCCCAGAAGAGCTGGGAAGCCGGCCTGAGCACAGTGCCAGTGCAGCTTTCGGAAGGAAGGTTCCCTGGGGGTTCCCTGGGGGTTCCGCTCACACCCTTCCTGGGCCTCCTGCACCCCCCCCTCCGCTGATAGGCAGTCGTTCTGGTCTCTAAGTCCTGAGCCCTCTACACACATCTGGCTGCCTCCTAGTGATTCTTCAGGGATCAGCCCCCCTGTCCCTTCCTCCAGGAAGCCTTCCCTGACCACCAGTGATACCTTGGGTGCCTCCACTGCCCCCTCCCCCCATCAGCCCCTGCACCTGTCATCTGGAATGGTCTCCTGACTTGCTTGTGTGTCCCGGCAGCCACATTAGCTTTGTCCCCAGCCCAGGCCCTGGCAGGCTTGTGTATGTGAGCATGTACGAACGTGTGTACGTATGTGCATAATGCGTGTATACAGTGGTGATGAGTGTAGCCTCAGACTCCCCGTACTCCTGCCTCTACTCCCGAGTTCTGTGGCCTTGATCAGAGTCCCTCATTTCTCTATCTCTCAGTTCGTTCGCCCACAAAGTGGGATGTTAATAACTCACATTTCATGGAGCTCGAGTGTGAAACAAGGTAATGTGCGGACCTGGCAGCGGGTACGTTCTAAATGAATTAATGTTACCTATTGTTACCGTCACGGTCAACGTATAGATCCAGGGCCCCCTCGGCTACTGGTAGGTAGACAGGTCCAAGTGGGATCAGAACCCAGCAGGACGTTAGGACAAAACATACTCATCGCTCAAGTGCCCCCTCGCTGGGAAAACACTTCCCCAATGGGGCCTGGGAGCAGGTGGAGGGGCGCCCCTGTCGGCTGCCCCCGGCTACTCACGGGCACCTTGGTTTTGGCCTCTGGGAGGAGGGAGTGCTGCTCGGGGTCTCCAAATGTGCCAGGAATTGAAGTACCTGAGAGACCCTCCCCCCCACGTCTGCCTTCAACGGGGAGTCTCTGCTCTAACTGGGAGAATCCTGCCTTTTCACTTAACCCCGAGTCCATGTCCTGTCCCCTAACAGGGCAGCCCGGCCTGCCTGCACTTGCACTACGGAAGGGAAATCTTGGGCAAATGACTGACCCTCTTTGAGCCCCAGGGTCTCCATCTCTGTCGGTTCTGCTTACGTGCGGTCTTTTCGGGGAGCTCCTCCCCAATGACCTTATTTAAACTGACAGCGTCCCTGCCCACAGCCCGACCCGTCCGCCTCCCCTCCTGGGTGTTTCTCCACCGCACTTGTCCCATCTAGCAGCCCGATGCTTTGCTTTTCTGTTGATTGCCCCTACCCTCCCAGTAGACGCTATGCTCCCTGAGGGTAGAGTTTTGTCTGTCTCATTCATTGCTCAGTCCCCTACACTGACAGCAGTGCCTCGCGTCGAGCTGTTACCCATGAGTAGGCGCATAGCCTAGTTATTAAGGCAGAAAGCCTTAGGACCACACTCGGTGAGTTCAGATCCCAGCTCTGACAGGTAATTTCTGTGTGATCCTCTGAAAGGTAACTCAGCCTCTCTGGACATCCCGGATCCTCTTCTGTTAAGTGAGGGTGACCTGTCTCACAAGGTTATTGTGAGGATTATCTGAATTAATATTTTCAGAGTACTCAGAGCAAAGCTGGGTACAAAGTAAGTGCAATGTAGTGTTTGATATTATTATTATGACCTAGTGAACGAGTGGAAAGAGGTGTCACTCCAAACAATGTGAGCAACTCGTCCACAAAATCTTTGGCTCGACATTCCTCAAACCTTCCTGCCCCTTCTCATATCGCCTTTTGTATTTTAATAACTGTTAGCGTTGAGGGGAGGAGGCAGCCCCACACACACACACACACACACACACACGGATGTAAAAGCACTTTGGCTAAGCACTGGGAGATGTACAATGTTACATACACGCCTACCATATCATGTCACAGGTACTTGCAGTGTTATTTCACAAAGAAATGGATGCCTGAAAAATTTTCCACTCCCTGCAAGTCACTGCCTCCCACATTCCTTTATTTGAGCTTCTTCGGGCTCCTCCAGGGTTAGGAAGAACACCGGATGGCTCACAGTGCCCAGAGACTTCCTTTCACCACGATAAGAGGAAGAAAACCGTCCAGGATTCTAACTCTAGAAAGTTAGCCATGACCCCTGCTGCCGCCTAACAGGGGAATTGTCCACTGTGGCTGAATATTTGATCCCTCCCGTTGTTTTGCACTAGATGCTGCTTATTCCGTAGCTGGAAGGCTGGCTGCCTCTGTGTTTTTCTTTTTTGGCCAGAAGGCCTTTTGCCAACACGGAGGTTGTAAAGAAAGGAGCCCTTAACAGAGACAGCGCCACTCAGCTCTGGTGAATGGACGCGGGGCATCATTAAGTTCGGTCGGGGCGAGGGTCAAGGGCGGGAAATGAAAGGGGCTTTCTCCCCCTCGGCCTCAGGACGCCGGCTGGCACTTGGGCTGTAGATCGTAGATTCCTGTCCTATCAGCGCCTGGCATCTGGCAGCCTCCGTCTGCAGCAGGGCGGGTGGAGCTTGTTTATCAGCGAGAGCCTGGGCTCCGAGCAGCCGAGCTGGCCGCTGGCCGCTGGCCGGTGGGCGGTGGGCGGTGGGCGGCAGAGCCAGACAGGAGCCCGGAGGACCGCATGTGCCGGCAGCCCGAAAGGGACTGTCTGGTTTCCCTTCTCCCCACCAAAGCCTTGAGTCCTGGAAAAGCATTCCGGAACTTTTAGGCATGTTCAGCCTTTACAAGGCCTGCAGGCAAGTCTGACCACAGAAGCCATGTGGCCTCCCGGTGGCCGGTGCAGCAACCCGCCAGCCAGCTCGTCACTTCCCCAGAACCTCTGTCTTTCCCCAGAGCCACAGAGGCACCCACTCCTGGGTTTACCATGAGGGGCTTTGTGAAATGACACCTGTAAGTGCTAAGCCGGGGGTCTGTCCCGGAGACACAGATGGTTTTCCCAAGACCTTTCCTAAGTGCTGTGGTGCTGCTCGCTGAGTGCGCTCTCTGAGGGGCACCCAGCTGGCTCAGTGGTGGAGGGTGCTGCTCCTGACCCTGGGGTTGTCAGTTCGAGCCCTATGTTGGGTGCAGAGATTACTTAAAAATTTTTTGAAAAATTAATTAAAATAAAAAAGTAGGGCACATTGGTGACTTAGTCAGTTCAGCATCCGACTTCAGCTCAGGTTATGATCTCACAGTCTGTGGATTCAAGCCCCGCATTGGGCTCTGTGCTGACAGCTCAGAGCCTGGAGCCTGCTTCCGATTCTGTGTCTCCCTCGCTGCCCCGCCCCCGCTTGCTCTCTGAGACCCACCACCCAGTACTGGATCTCAACCGCCGCTCCCCTTTTGTGAAGCCTTTGTTTTTGTAAGTCTGCAAGCGGCCTTCCTGTTGGATTCCCAGGAATGGGAGCAGCATTTATGAAACTGAGGTTAATTCCAGAAGCGAAGTTTCTGGGGAGGAGCCCGCCATGCACAGCAGATGCACCTGAGGACAAGGGAAGGCCCTCCTGGAGGACATGCTGAGGGCAGGAAAGCGCAGAGAAGGGGGAGGCGGGATGGGGAAGCAGGGGCTTACCCAGCAACCCCTGGCAACCGATAACTAATCCCCGTGCCCAGCCCTCCCCCCAGAGCACAGAATCAGCCGCTCTGCACCGGGACAGAGGGACAGACAGACGGGGCAGCACCCAGGCCACCTGGGAGCTCTGGGAGCTTGCTGAGTCAGAGCTCAAGGCCGCAGCGCAGGGGCGGGGCTGGGAGGGCCCCTGCAGCCAGAGGAACCTTCCTGGGTTTGGAGGCGGTGCCCTGGGTCCCTGTATTGTTTTATTTTCCCTCTGGGGAGTCCTGCCCCTGCGTCCTGGGGACTCTGGGCTGTCACGCTCCTCCCTCTTGCCTTTGAAGTGTGGCTCGGTGCTGCACGCTCTAAAAATATAAGGAGAAAGCCGTCCCACTGCAAGGCAGGAACCAGAGCGGAGTGACCCAGATACTTCTCCCAAGAAGCGCTGTGAGATGGGTCATTAGGATTCAAGAAATCCTTTCATAAAAAAAGTCACTCTCCATGTTGAGAAGGAGCTTTTTTTCATTTTTTTAAATGTTTATTTACTCTGAGAGAAAGACAGAGAGCGGGCAGGGGAGGGGCAGAGGGAGAGGGAGACGCAGAATTCCAAGCAGACTCCAGGCTCCGAGCTGTCAGCACAGAGCCCAATGCGGGGCTCAGACCCACAAACCCTGATATCATGACCTCAGCCAAAGTCGGATGCTTAACCGACTGAGCCACCCAGGCACCCTGGAGCTTCTTTTTTTTTTAAATCCAGGCTTGTTGGGTTTTTTGTTTCGCCCAAACAGTCCAGACCCTGCAAGTGCTCAATAAATGTTAACAGATGCGTGGTTTCCGGGCAAACCGCAGGCAGCGCATTTGTGGCCCAGGAATCGGCCCTCCGTCAGTCCAGAGCTCGGGGTAAACCTCGATTCTGGTGGTAAATATGCCAGAGCTTCTGGCTCATTGTGTTTCGCACACACTGCCCTTGTTTTGTGGCTCTAGGATGCATGTCACGTGCTCAGGCTGTGGACCCAGATGCCCTGGGTTTGAGTTTTGGTGACTTGGGGCCAGTTCTTTGGCCTCCGGAACCCGCTGTTGCTCCTCTGTGATTTAGGAAGAAAGTTAGGATCTACCTAGAAGGTGTCGTGAGGACCAGAGTCCACAGCAGGTGGAGAGAGGCGTGGGAGCCCTGCCCGGCTCGGGGAGAGTGCTGCACAAAGCGCCACCGGTGTCCCCAAGTGTGCGAACCCCGGGTTTTAGTTACTGTTGATCCTCGAACAGCTTACCGGAAATCCAGGGGCTTAAAACGAGACACATTTGTGTGGAGGCCAGAAGTCCAAAACGGGTCTCACCCGGGCCAAAGTCAAGGCGCTGGCAGGGCTGGTCCCTTCTGGAGGCTCTAAGAAGTCACTTCTTGCCTCTCCAGTTCCTACGGGCCACATGCACTCCCTGGCCTGTGGCCCCACCGCCCAGCGTCCACACCGGCAGGACAGCCCCTTCGCGTGTGACTCTGCTTCCGTCCTCGTATCTTCCCAGACCCTCCTGCCTCCCTCTCTCTGCTTATAGGGACCCTTGGGATGACACTGGTCCCACTCGGGAAATCAGTGACCATCTGCCCGTCTCGGGATCCTTAACTTAGTCACATCTGCAGAATCCTTTTGCCACGTGAGGTAATAGAGTGACAGGTTCTGGAGATGGGGACCTGGATACCTCTGGGGCCTGTCATCCTGGCCATGGTACCCGATGGACACCCAGCCTTCCGGCACGCTTAAGTGTCGACGTGGGCGCTCGCCGCAGCAGACTGAGGACGGGTCTCTCAACTGGGCAGGAAGGAGGGCAGCGCTCCGGGCGGCACGGGAGCTGCCCACTCCTGCCCCCGGCGCGACCCCCTTCTCTGCTGTGTGCACAGGACCCCGGCAAACTCTCTGCGACGACCGGCAGGGGGGGCGGCGGCACGGAGGAGGGAAAGCAGAGCAAGTCACAGCAGCTGCGCAAGGTTTTCCAGGAGTACGGCGCCGTTGGCGTGTCGCTGCACATCGGCGTCTCGCTGATCTCCCTGGGCCTGTTTTACACGGTCGTCTCCAGGTAAGGTCTCTGACAGCAGCAGACCTTTCTTCCCTATCAAGGAGGAGTCTTCGTGAATGAAACCATTTTTCCTACAAATTTTTTACATATTTAGTTACTTTCATTGCGTTTTTTAAAATACTTAAAAAATTGTTAATGTTTATTTACCTTTTTTAAATTTTTACTTATGTATTTGGGCGGAGGAGAGAGGGGGAGAGAGAGAGCAAGTGAGCTGGGGAGGAGAACGAGGCAAGAGAAATTCCAAGCGGGCTCTGTGCCTGCAGCACAGAACCCACTGTGGGGCTCGAACTCACGGACCGTGAGACCATGACCTGAGCCGAAACCAGGAGTCGGACGCTTAATCGACTGAGCTACCCAGGCACCCCAATGTTTATTTCCTTTTGAGAGAGAGAGAAAGAGAACGCATGAGCAGGGGAGGGGCAGAGAGAGAGGGAGACACACACAGAATCGAAAGCAGGCTCCAGGCTCCGAGCTGTCAGCACAGAGCCCGACGCGGGGCTCTAACTCACAAACTGTGAGATCATGACCTGAGCCCCCCAGGCGTCCATCCCACGTTTTTTTAAACACCTTAAATCTTAGAGCCAAATTGATTGTCTAATCCCTTGCAGTAATAATCTTTTTTTTTTTTTTTACCTCTACCCCAGCGGTGTGGACATGTCTGCGGTCCTGCTTAAACTCGGATTCAAGGAGTCGCTGGTACAGTCGAAAATGGCGGCGGGCACGAGCACCTTCGTGGTGGCCTACGCCATCCACAAGCTGTTCGCGCCCGTGAGGATCAGCATCACCCTGGTGTCCGTGCCCTTCATCGTCAGATATTTTCGCAGAGTCGGATTTTTTAAGCCTCCAGCTGCAAAGCCTTGACGAACGCGTTCTCTTAAATAGAACTTGGGGTTAGTCTTAGGGTATAGCTTTTGGGGGGTTGGGGGGGCAGGTAACTAAGTGCTATGTTCTCATGAGTAAGTTTTACCTTTCCCAGCAAAATTCAGGGTTTTTTTTTTAATAATTGTCATTATTTTGCTTCACAAATGTTGTAGATGCTAATCGTTCCAGGGCTCGTATAGCTAATCTAAAACGTCAGCGAAACATCACAAATCACGCTGTCATCTCCCACAGAACATTCCTTCTGGAAGATGGCTGGTGAGGCTCTCGTCTGCCAAAGCCCCGGGGGCCCATCTCTGCTCTGCTTCCTAAAGGGCACCGATTCATTAAGCCGGTTTTAAAGATTCCCCTTTCTCCAATATCTGCTGTCACGCTGCCTGCGGTTTAATGTGCAACATTCTGCAGAACGGCTGCCCGAGCCTCCACTCACGAAGCAGGAGTTGAGCCTTCCCAATACGCAATCAGGACCTAAATTAGCATCAGCGCGTTGGCATTCGTTACACTTGTTTCAATGGCGAGGAAACAACACAAGTATTTCCGGTGTGTGTCCTGGGTCCTAAACCCCCTTCAGATCCAGACACTGACTCGGGGTGGGGGCGGGGTCACTTGTCCCTGTCTAGGTAAAATATGGAGACTCTGTCCCATGGCGATGGCCTCACTCGGCTTCTGCCGGGCCTTGTCCACAGGTGAATTTGGACACTGTGCCTACAGAAAGCTAAGACAATCTTTGCTTAACCCTCTAGATCTCCAGCTTCAGACATTCCAGAACTACGGTCACAATATTTATATTGTGTGGCTACATCCATTTTTAACTGAGTTGAAATTTTGTTATATAGGGAAAGATTTTTTTATCCCTCTCTAAAAGGGAAACCCAGTAGAACTTGCTGTGAATGGGAGACAACTGCAAGATAATACAAAATAACCCAGGAGGGGGTGGGGGGAGGCGGGGATGTGTTGAGCCAGTTTTAGCCTGTAGAGGGGATCTGACCGGAGGTCTTCCCCTCTGCCGTTAGGGACGCTAGTTAAGAAACTCCGGCACACAGATGCAAATTGAGATTGCTGTCCTTGAACCGGAGAGGAGCAGGCAAACCTCAGGGAGGCCCCTTCTGTGGGATCCATGCCAGGCTCCCGCCAGGCCGTGCCCACACAAAGCACTGTGCACACCAGGAACCCAACTCAGCGAGTTCTGCCCTGCCACCGTGGACGCCACGCCGTGGTGGAGGAGGTTCAGGGTTTCTTTGCTTGACTACATGTGACAATCAGAGAACTAAAGGGACCATCCTGCTTTTACCTCCTGGCTGCTGACAGCTCCCTGGTTAAGCCTTGGCAAGCTGTCTGTCCCTGCAGCTAACTTTTCCCAGAAGCTCTGTGGGACAGATTCTCCACCTGCGAGATCTTTTTTTAAATTTTTTTTTATTTATTATTGAGAAAGAAACAGCGCATGAGTAGGGGAGGGGCAGAGAGAGAGGGAGACACCGAATCGGAAGCAGGCTCCAGGCTCCGAGCTGTCAGCACAGAGCCCGATGCGAGAGATCAAACCTGAGCAGAAGTCGGAGTTCAACCGACGGAGCCACCCAGGCGCCCCTCCACTTGCAAGATCTTTAAAGTGGCTTTTTCTCCCCCCTTTTAAAGCAATTAGCCTGTTGCCAAAAGGTTTTTACTGATTTAAAGTTGAAACTGCCCTTCTAGGATCTAATTCCAGGGACCTCCACAGGCTCAGTGGGAGGCCTGATGGAATGTGGGCAACGCCTCCCGTGGCCTGATCTGTCTACACAGTTGGCTTCGTGCTCCTAACCACCCTCTCTCCAATCTCCCCACCGTTCCGATCCCCAGTCCTGCCTATTCAAGGAAAGCTGACCGTCCCTCAGGTTTAAGGGCTGAAGTCCGAAACTTTGATCCCACGTTTGGAGGAATGGAAGTGGACCGGCAGGGAAAGCAATAAAACCAACCATCAAACCACGTAGCCATGGCCTTCCGAGTAAGCCCCGCCTCCACTCCGTTCCTGCGGCCGGTGGTCCCAACAGAACAGAGACACTGGAGACGATGAAATCAAAGCGTCAGGGACTATGTGAATTCACCAGCAAGATGTACAGATTGCTCGCACTCAGCGTTGTTTTTATGGAACTAGGGGATTGAAACATGATCTATTTTAAAAACGTAAGCCATTGTTCAGGCCTAATTTTGTATCTGACGAAAGGAGCCGCTTGAATTCCGTAAAGACAAACAAACATGTTTGTAGCCTATGCAGAGTTTTGCTTTCCTCTCCGGGGAGGGGGACCTGCCGCTGCCTATGAAACAGCTGCTTGGGGAAATGACGGCTTAGCCGGTGTCACGGTGAAGTCAGTCACTTCACATTAACGAGTGGATGGCGTGTGAACTACTATTATTCTGGGAGCAGAGACGTTGGTTTAGCTCGAGGCTGAGGAGCAAAGCCTCCTTTGTCCCTAGGGGGCCGACGGGATGCCCGCTGCAGCTCCGCAGGGTATGTTTTGAATCTTTTGCAACATTTTATTCTTGAGAGAGACAGAATTAGTGGGGGAGGGGAGAGAGAGGGAGACACAAAATCGGAAGCAGGCTCCAGCTGCCCGCTTCCTTATAATTAGACATTTCTCCTATCTGGTTCCTTGCATCGAAATTTGGCCACAAAACCATGGTCCTCAGAACTTCAACCCTGACACTGTCAAGTTCACCACTTTTGGTTGGGCAGAGGATGCTGGCAGCAGAAACACATCTGGAGCCTGATGCTGTAGGAGCACGTAGTCCAAGGAGTCACAGGGATGCGCCTGCAGGGCACCGGCTCACTTCTGGGCCAACAGTGAAGGCGGTGGAAAGAATTACCCATGGGGCCTCACTGTATTCGTGCACTTCTGTTAAATGTTTACACACATGCCAGACCTCCAAAGGAATACAAAATATTAAAAATAACCTGCCAAGAAGCACCTGAGTGGCACAGCCGGTTAAGCGGCCAACTTCAGCTCAGCTCACGATCCCACAGCTGAGGAGTCCAAGCCCCACATCAGGCTCTGTGCTGACAGCCTGGAGCCTGTTTTGGATGCCGTGTCTCCTCCTCTCTCTGCCCCTGCCCCACCTGAGCTCTGTGTCTCTCTCTCTCAAAAATAAAGTTAAAAAAAATTTTTTTATTAAATTATTTTTGAGAGACAGAGAGAGAAAGCATGAGCAGGGGAGGGTCAGAGAGAGACGGAGACACAGAATCTGAAGCAGGCTCCAGGCTCTGAGCAGTCAGCACAGAGCCCGATGTGGGGCTCGAACCCACAAACCGTGAGATCTGACGTAAGCCGAAGCCAGATGCTCAACCAACTGAGCCCCCCAGGCACCCCTAAAAAAATTTTTTTTCAATGACCTGCCAGATATCCCTGAGGAGCCAGATACGGGGAGCAGAGGAAGCTCCGCCAGCAGTCAAGGGGCAGGGGGGTCGAGCACAGGTTGTGCCCAAATCCCCCCGTGGCTGGGATGAGGGATTCCAGCCAAGCAAACCCTCCTTCAGAGAACTAAGGGCCACACTCGGGAAACCAGTTTGCAAAGAACGAGTTGACCCCACATGTGGAGCTCTTTGCATCGCCCCGAAGACACGGTCAGAGCCCCAGGGGGCAAGGGGGCAGGTGCGCGCAGATGACCGGCTCCTTCATCCCTGGGTCCGTCCCAAGCACCTCCACTGAGAGCGCCCCCGCGGTGCCCACGCTGTGCCAGGCACGCCCACTTCCATGAAGCGCTGCTCGCTCAGCAGGTGATGCCCAGGAGGACCCACGAGGGTCCCAGCTCCCCGAGGTGGGCTGTTCCTGCCCGGAACGCTCCTCCTGCAGGAAGTGCCACTCACCAGGCAAGAGGAAGGCGTGCGGGCCGGAGAGAGGGCGCTGGCTGCCCCCACGGCCCAACTCCGGGTGCATCTGCCAGCCAGTCACCCAGCCAAGTGCTTGCGTCCGTGGGGCCAGGCTTCCTGCCGCCCCCGTCCCGGGCCACAGGGGCCTCTCGCCATTCCTGCCCCCAGCCTGTAAGTCCTCCCCGCCCTTCAGGCCTAGTTCAGATGTCACTTCCCCTGGACGCCTCTCCTACCTAATCACCCATCACAGTTTGCCAGCTCCCTGACTTGCCCCCCCTCAGTCAGGGGTTCCCCCGCTGCCCCGTCCCCAGTGATCACAGGGGAGCTGCGTTCACGGGCCAGCCCGGCTCCGCAGCCCCGACGGCACCATGCGGGGGCCTTCCCGCCTTCCCCGCGGGCCCACGCTTGGCCCGGCATTTCCCAAAGGCTAGAATGAACTGGGAAATGCATTATAATTTCAAGGTTACACACGTGACAACTTTAATTATTTTATATGTGACTTAATGTGCGTCCCCACAACTATATAAATAAAACATCAAAAACAGGAAGATATCAGCTCTTTAACGTTTAGCATCGGCAGAGACAGGGCTCCCCCGGCCAGCCCCAAGGCGAGGCGGAGCGCACGTCCGAGTTTACAGGCACCGAGGGCGCACGCCTGCCCATCGGGTCCTCCTCCACCGCGTCCCCCTAGCGGAGCCGGGGACGACGCCGAGCCCGGCCCTGCAGGGGTGCCACGGCAATCACACAGCGGTCCGGACACAGATCTTTATTTTGACCTTCAAAGAATCACAGGTTCATCCTGACAGCTCTCCCAGCCGTGGGCGCCGAGGAAGGCAGACGCACACACTTCCTTCACCGACGGGGTCGGGCCGGGGGGCTGCTGTCCCCGCAGCCGGACCCCGAGCTCTCTTCCATGAGGACACCTTACCGGCGACAGGCTGCGGGGAGGCCACAGTTCCCGGTGGCTTCTTGTGTTCCAGAGCGCACCGTTCCCTGACGTGGACCGAGTGGGGAGAGGGAGGCTTGGCCTGCTCTGCGGGCCCTTGTCCGCGGCGCCCTCGGTCACGGGCAGGCCGCCGGCAGTGTCTGCAGCCGCGCCCCGCGGACTTCCCCCCTGCAGGATGCTTAAGATGGTTTGCTGGTTGATTCTTTGCTTTTTTGGCTACTTGATGGTTTCGATGAATTTGCTGTGACCCAGGGGTGTTCGAGGACTTCTTTGAGAGTCGGCCTTTGGCTGGGATTATGTTTCAACAGTCTTGAGATGAGGTCCCTGGCTCCCTCCGGTACAAAGTCGGGGAACGTGAACTCAACCTGGGGTGCGAGAAGTGACAGTCACAAAATGCGGCTTAGAACAGTATGCATATTCAGCTCAGGGCCAGGGTCAAGGCTGAGAACTCTGCAAGACGCAGTGGATCACTCCGCATCAGGTCTTACCCGCGATATTCTCCTGTAGGTCTCCTGGTACGTGCTGGCCTCGAACGGAGGCTTCCCCACAAGGAACTCGTAGCAGAGCACCCCCAGGCTCCAGAGGTCCACCTTCTCGTCGTGCATCCGGCCTTCGATCATCTCGGGCGGGAGGTAGTCCAGGGTGCCGCACAGGGTGGTCCTCCTGCAAGGGGAGGCAGGCTCGGGTCAAGGCGCTTTTTTTTTTTTTTTTTTAATTTATTTTTGAGAGACAGAGAGAGACAGCATGAACAGGGGAGGGTCAGAGAGAGAGGGAGACACAGAATCGGAAGCAGGCTCCAGGCTCTGAGCTAGCTGTCAGCACAGAGCCCGACACGGGGCTCGAACCCACGAACCTTGAGATCATGCCCTGAGCCGAAGCCGGATGCTTGACAGGCTGAGCCACCCACACACCGCCCCCCCCATGCACCTGTTTTTATGATCCTGAGAGCCAATAAACGTCATTAACAATTATACCAACATTGACGGAGTGCCCTTCCTCAGCCAGATCCAAGGCTATGAAGCAAATACTATTGAAACCCCCAGTTTTAGACAAGAAACAGGTTGAGGGGGACATGCAAGGTCACACAGCTGGCGACCAGGCCACGCCCCAAGGGTGTCCCCCTCCAGAACCTCCTTAAATGATCAAAAGTATAAGAAACTTGAGGTATCACTACTATCTCAAAGCAGCTGGAAAAGAAAAGTTCTCCCTAAATACAATTCGGAGTCCCATGGTTGTTTTGATATCACAGAAATGCCGAGAGCCTTAACAGTCAGGTGACATCAGTGACAAGAAGCTAAAACATTGTCCTGCTACGAAAGCACTAGCTGTGGCGTTGCAGATCCATGCTGCCTTCTGACACGTCCTCAGTGGCACAAGAGAGATACTGAAATGTGAGGGTGGCCCGGGGAGAATTCTTACCACAAGCCCTGTTCGGGCCCTTAGACCTACTTCCGGTTCTCAGCCGCTGCAGAAGATGAAGGACCAGGGCAAGGGGCCCCACAATCAGAAAACCCGGTTTAGGGGCGCAGGGGAGGTTAAGCATCTGACTCCCATCGGCTCAGGTGACGGTCTCGCCATCGTGGGATCTGAGCCCTGTGTCACACCCCACACTGACTGTGGCGCCTGCCTGGGGTTCTCTCTCTCTTCCTCTCTCTGCCCCTCCCCTACATGCTCACTCTCTCTCAGAATAAACAAACATTTGTTAAAAAAAGGGGCGTCTGGGTGGTTCAGTAGGTTAACCGTCTGACTTGGGCTCAAGTCATGATCTCACAGTCCGTGAGTTCAAGCCCTGCATCAGGCTCTGTGCTGACAGCTCAGAGCCTGGAGCCTGCTTCTGATTCTGTGTCTCCCTCTCTGTCTGCCCTTACCCCACTCGTACTTTCTCTCTCAAAAATTAACAAACATTAAAAAAATTTTTAAATAAAAAATAAAAATAAGTAGGAAAAAAGAAAATAAAATCCATTTTAAATTGCGAGGCAACGGGTTTAAATTTAGACAAAAGAAACACAATCAAACACAATCCATGGATAGACCTCGGCTGGATTCTGACTTATAAGACCAGCTCTAAAAATTTTGTGGACAACTGCACAAGTGTGAACGTGGACCAAACTGTTACTGAGAAGGCTGTTAATCTTCTGAGGGGCGCGAATGGTCGTGATCATAGGGACAGTGTCCTTACTCTTAGGAGATACGTACTGAAGGGCTCAGAGAACAAGGCATCATGTCTGCAATTTATTTTTGAAAGTTCACCAAAAAATAGACACGGCCAATATGGCACAATGCTGGCGCCTGTAGAACGTGGGCACCAGACAGACGGGAGCGATCAACCGCCAACCCGGCACTTCCGTGAGTTTTTAACGGGGGCGGCAACAAACGGGGGCCGGCAAACATCAGCGAGGCGCACGCAGCAGGCAGGTTTCACTGCTCTCCTTCCTTCAGTTTTCCTCCTCGATGGCTCTCCCACGGGGCCACGCCCGGCACCCGGAGGGCACACCAGAAACCCCCCGTCACCCCCGAGCCGCTGGAAAGCAACAGAGTCAGAAGGTCCCTCCAACAACAACACACCTGGGGGCTCTTCTGGTTACTGTGCTGGGGGGGGTGTCAAGGGGAGCATCCACACCTACAGGGCAGATCCTCCTGAGAGGGACACTTCTCTGTCCTAGCACTGACACCACGGGACAGGTTAAGGTCCACTAAGCCTACAACTCTTCATTGTCATTTGCCTCACTAGGTGCCAACAGCTCCCACTAGTGACAGACAACCAGCTTTTCATGAAAAAAGAGAGAGAGACAGAGAGACACTGTAACAGCAGATTCAGTGCACTGCTGCCAGCGATTAGAAGTGACCTAGCAAAACCAAAGCCCCACCCCCACCGTGTCCTCTATTTTAGACTACAATTTTTTAGCCACTTTAAAGTATCACGGCTGTAACTGTTTAAGTCCCTCACCCACGCTGACAAGCTTATCAGTAGACGCAGGCTTTACTGCCCCACACCTCGCGTGAGGCTTCGAAATCTCAATCAGACCCAAATTAAATGAAAACAGTAGCGAATGTTTTAGCTATTATTTGCAGAATGAAGCTCTGTCTCTGTATTAAGCGGGGACAAGAAAGGACTAGGCTGCTGACAAAAGCAGACGACAGAGAATCTTTAACCACCACCGGAAAGGTCTATCCAAACCAACTTGGATAAAATGTGTTCTTTAAAAAGTCCCCGGGGCGCCTGGGTGGCTCAGTCGGTTAAGCATCCGACTCTAGCTCAGGTCATGACCTCACGGTTCGTGGGTTCAAGCCCCGTGTTGGGCTCTGTGCTGACAGCTCAGAGCCTGGAACCTGCTTCAGATTCTGTGTCTCCCTCTCTCCTTGCCCCTCCCCTGCTCACACTCTGTCTCTCAAAAAAAAAAAAAAAAAAAAGTCCACAAAACACTGCGCTCTCGGCTCCAGATCTCCGTGTGGGCCGCCCTCCAAAACCAGTCTCCTGTCCCGGAAGCAGCGGCGTCTCTACCTCACCAGGCGTCACCCCCCCCTCCCTGGGCTCTGGGTGTCACACCCACCCCCCCCAATCCTGCACTTCTCTGTCCCTCACTTGGCCCATTCGTCCCCTTCGTTAGCCTCTGAGGACACTGCAGGCCTGGGACACAGTGGCCCCAGAACGGTTAGAGAACCAAATATTCTCAAAGACACTTAACAGGCCTGAGTTTCTCCTAAGTGTGTGCACCTGTCAGCAGCCCCAATTCCACATTTCTATCCTTAAGTATTTGACTATTTGGTCCCTAAAAGTCCCGAAGGCTTTTGCTAAACTAAGTTCCACCGCTAAAGGCTACATACCTGGAGGACGGGGCGTGCACCGACCACCCGAAATCTGCAATCTTCAGCTCTCCGGCCGACCCGAGCAGCAGGTTCTCCGGCTTAATGTCTCTGTGGATGACTCTCTTCGAGTGGCAGTAAGACAGGGCGTCGGCCAACTCCGTCATGTACTGCGGAAACAAACGGACGGAGAGTCTGTGGCTCCCGTTTTATATAACACAATTGTATTTTATTTTTCATGTTTTTATTCATTTTTGAGAGGCAGAGAGAGACAGAGCACCAGTAGGGGAGGGGCAGAGAGAGAGGGAGACACAGAATCTGAAGCAGGCCCCAGGCTCCAAGCTGTCAGCACAGAGCCCGAGGCGGGGCTTGAACCGACGAACCATGAGATTATGACTTGAGCCGAAGCCGGACACGTAACTGACTGAGCCACCCAGACACCCCTGCATAACACAATTTAGACATCTCTTCTGAAAGGAAACCCAACATCAACTTTAACATGTTTTATAGGGTTTTAAGGCAAAAGCTAGAAACAACAGAGGACTCTTAAAATAGAAAATTGAACCAAATTCATGTTTAGCATAAAGAACACGTTATTCCACACTAAGTTATTTATTTGCTAATCCAGCAGACAGGATATCGAAGGATGGGGGAAATACTGATGAGCTAGAACTACTAGTAGCAATGAATTTATTTTATTTTACTTTTTATTTATTTTATTTTAGCAATGAATTTTAATTTTCAAGCACAGTCCATTCCTTTTTAACTCCCATTTTTAAGACCAAGATCAATTTATAACCGAGGAATTCGCTTGAAGCTCAAAATTTAAGGGGAAAAAGTAATCTTGAACAAACAATGTTAAGCGCAGACATTTGTGCACGTTCAATAGCCTGTTAGATCCCTGGGCGCACACACAGCGAGTCGTCCTTCCGTCAGCTTTGTTTCCGTCTCAGCCGAGGGGACATCTAGCAAGTCCAGAATCTGCGTTAGCGGTAGAACTATCAGCGCGCTGAAGGAGTATGCTCAGCTGGCTGAAGCTGGTTTTTTTATGTTTATTTACTTTTGAGAGAGAGAGAAAGGGTGCGCACACGCGATGTGCATGTGAGTGGGGAGGGGCAGAGAGAGAGGGAGACACAGAATCGGAAGCAGGCTCCTGGCTCTGAGCTGTCAGCACAGAGCCCAGCGCGGGGCTCAAACCCATGAACTGTGAGATCATGACCTGAGCCGTAGTCAGACGCTTAAGTGACTGAACCACCCAGGCGCCCCGTGCTTAAGAAAGTTTCCTATAGCAGCCGCTAGACAGAACTGAACATGTTATTCTACACCAAAATGTCCTACTCAACAGATGGCTATAGAAAGCAAATATCATGGTCAGAAGAAACATTTTTCATTTTTTATATAATTTATAAATAAAATATTAAAAATTATATATTATTTATATAATTTTTCTATAATTTATATACAGGTGGGGTGGCACCTAATCCCTACCCCTTAGGTGTGGGTTGCACATAGCAACGCACCTGAGAAGAACACAGCACGCCAAGAGAAAGGGGGCAACTTAACAGCAGAGAAACCTAACGACCACGAAGGGCTCAGCCAGGGGACCAGGGCCAACGCCCGCAGTGCTGAGCCAGGTTGACAGTAGGGAGCCCACACTAACCTAAGATAAATAGGAGAAAATAAGTCTGCACTATCTTCACAGTAAATTTTTAAGAAGAAGACCACTACAAAGGGATGCGTGGGTGGCTCAGTCAGCTGGCCACCCGACTTCAGTCACGATCTCGCAGTTCGTGGGTTCGAGCCCAATGCCAGGCTCCGTGCTGACAGCTCAGAGCCTGGAGCCTGCTTCGGAGTCTAGGTCTCCCTCTCTCTGCCCCTCCCCCGCTTGCACTCTCTCTCTAACATAAACATTAATAAAAAAAAAAAAGAGGGCAACTATTCATATACACATTTCCACAGAAAACACCTGTGGAAACACACCAGCCAGAATATTCTAGATTTTTATCTGCACGTTTGGTACAACTAAAGTATTCTGATTCTTTCATTCAAATACTTGATCCTATGAAGCAATCTTTCTTTAGAGGAAACCCACTGGAATCGCGGGGACAGAACAGAGGAAGAGTCGGGACAGCAAATGGAAACTTACGGTAGCAGTTCTCTGCTCGTCAAACTTGGACAGTTTCTGAAGTTCTCGGTAGACAGCTCCAAGAGGGGCATATTCTAGAATGAGGTAAACTCTGGTGGCGTCATGGAAGTAACCATACAGCCTGAGAATATTTGGATGCCTGCAACAAAGGGGGAATGTCCGACACCTGCTTCATGGGGCGGGTACAAGAATACGCACTAAGTACATCAAACCCCTCCCGTAAAACCGGGGAAAGTTAGTTCTGGTCCCAGACCGCCTACCGCACCCCTCACCCCCTCGAGAATCTCAAACTATAACACCTACTCTGGAAAAAAAAAAATACATCTGCAAATCAGTTTACAAGCATTGCAAGGTATTAATGGACCTCAGGTTTGGTTAAGACTATTTCCGTCCAGGGGCACCTGGGGGGCTCAGTCGGTTAAGCGTCCAACTTTGGCTCAGGTCATGATCTCACGGTCCGTGGGTTCGAGCCCCGCGTCAGGCTCTGTGCTGACAGCTCAGAGCCTGGAGCCTGCTTCCGATTCTGTGTCTCCCTCTCTCTCTGTCCCTTTCCTGCTCACACTCTGTCTCTGTCTCTTAAAAATAAACACTAAAAAAAATTTAAAACAAAAAACAAAGACTATTTCCTTCCTTTAGGTTTATCTTTATTATCAGGGGGGAATGTTAATTCTCTGCTTACTGGAGAGAAAGAGGGAGAGGCACGGCCTCCCCGCAGCAGTCTGCTTCCCAGGCGCTAGGAGGCACAAGTGAAAAGCATATTCACCAGCAGCAGACGTGTGCCACTGAGGCCCTCGGGCGGCTGAGAACACAGCCCCGGACAGCAGCCCTTCGGCTCAGGCCTGCCGCTGCCAGGGAAGGACACAGGTCTGAGGTGGACAGGTTCTTAAGTACGAACAAGTGATTCAAGTCTGAAATGAATAGAGAGCAAAAAAAAGAAAAGAAAAAGACCCACTGGCCAAAGTCAACCTGTAGGCGGCCAGTTTGCGACCTCTGCTTAGAACTCAGAGGTACCGGGGCGCCTGGGCTGAGCATCCAACTCCGGCGCAGGTCATGATCTCACGGTTTGTGGGTTCAAGACCTGCGTTGGGCTGTGTGCTGACAACTCAGAGCCTGGAGCCTACTTCGGATTCTGCGTCTCTGTCTGTCTCTCTTTCTCTCTCTCTCTCTCTCTGCCCTTCTCAACTGTGCTGTCTCTCTCAAAAATAAACAAACATAAAAAAAAATGACAAATTAAACCACCCTCTGGAGTCCCACGGAGCAGGCCTACGGAGCGGGCATGGCTTAACCCTCAGTGACCAGGTTCGGTACCACATTCTCCTGAGCGTCAATCTGGAAACTTACCTCAGGTGGGACTGGATTTCGACTTCTCTTCTCAGCTGATGCTCGACGCCTGCTTTCTCCAGCTGAGCTTTAAATAAGACTTTAAGAGCCAGGATAAACTTGCTTTGTTTTTCTCTCGCCAAATACACATTACCAAACTTTCCTTTACCCAGCGGGCGACCAATTTCAAAATCTTCCAAAGCCCACTGCCTTCTAGGAAAAAATTTGAGTATTTTAAAATATGAAGAAAACAAATCTTTTCTAACAATTTATTAATGAGTAGTAGATGGACCTAAAAATAATTTTATATTGAACGTTGTATTCAGTAGGAATCCTCGGCCAGAACCAAGCCAGCAACTATGCTACGTGAGTCTCTACGACATTAGATCTCCCACTCCCTACCTGCCAATGACCCTGGGAGTCAGCGACAAGGGACAGTCTGGGCTTTTAGAGCTGAAGCATTAACGCAAAAGTGTCCCAAGGCAGCACCACACTCTCACAGACCTGTTACCACCACCACTAAAGACCACCGGAAAAGGTTGCATAAGCAACTAGAGGGAGGAAATCTCCGGAACTAACGGTCTGTGGGCCTCTAGCAGGCTAACCACGGCCGCCTCCTCTGGCCTAGAGGTGCCGCCAACTCTCGGTGCACGAAGGCCAGCAGGACAGATCCTCCCAGGGAGCAGGGCGAGAACGGGATCTAGAGTCTCAGGAAGCCGCTGTTCAGCAGCCAAGCAAAAAAGCCTGGGACTTCACTCCTGGCTCCTCCTCCTACACTCTAGACATTATATCCTACATTCTAGAGTCTAGACAGTTCAGCAATTGAGAGCAAGCTTTTGGAAAATCTCTGGGGAAGATGTTATAAAGAATAATCCAATGAATACCGTCAAAATATTCATATAGTCATTTATACGTGTGTGTATAGTTTTAAGACACAACGCATTTTTTTGAACTTTTGCTAAGAATACAAATAAGTATAGGGGCGTCTGGGTGTGCTGACAGCTCAGAGCCTGGAGCTGCTTCCGATTCTGTGTCTCCCACGCTCTCTGCCCCTCCCCCACTTGCAGTCTGTCTCTCTCAAATATAAATAAACATTAAAAATTTTAAAAAATACATATAAGTATAGAAACACATGTAAGCTATATGCAGTGGTTACTTCTGAGGGTAGAGAGGAACTTATTTTACACACATTTCTGTAACAGACTCATACGAGGTTTTTCTAAATTTGGAAAGCAGTCAGAAAAGCTGGAGTTGCAAGAAAACTTCATTAAAATTCCCATTTTCCAAAGGTTAGAATTTGGAAACACTTATCTAGCCTAAATCAAAATATAGAGACCTTTCTTATTTTTTAATGAGCTCCCATAATTAAATATACAATTTAACAGTATATTCTAACAGCATGATTGCACAGAACTCTGTAAATAAGATAAAGCTTACTTTTTTGATTCTTCATTTTTCTGTTTTGCTGCCAGTTGCTTTTCAGAATTATTTCCTATATAGAATAAATTAAAAACTTGTTTTTAGAATAATTATAATTACCTTAGGATAACTATACAGAATAAATTAAAAATCTATGAACAGAAATGAATCAGAGTGGTCACCAAAATCTTTCACGGTGCGTCCAGAATGGGACCTCTCTTTATATTTAGTTTTCTTGATAGAAAAAAACATTACCGCACCCTAGCCTGACTCCCACCAGGTGAACTCTTTTATAGGTTTCTAAAGATGAGCAATATATATACAGTGAGGCCTTCTGATGATTTAAAGACTCAAGACTACGCAGATTCTCCCAGAAGCCTCGGTTTCCAAACAAAGACCCTCGAAGGCAGAACTGCCATCTCTCCATCCAGGATAAGCCACCAGGTGGGCCAGCCGACTCTCCAAATCCCAGGGACAAAATAACAGCGTGCGACAGAACCTCAATCCGCCGACCTCCGATATTCGCCTCGGGGAAATAGAGAAACAGAAGCCCCTGATTCGGCAAGATGCACCGTAAGCCAACAGAACAGGAGGGTGCTGACGCGACTGTTTCTTCAGCCAGAGGCTGGACGCCCCCATGCCAAGCCCGCAAACTGCAGGTGGGCTCCGCTCAGACACCTGACGCCGCCCCAGAGTGGTTTTCTCCCTCCGCTCCGTGCGGTCCCGGTCAATGCCGTCAGCATAACCACCGTCCCAACGCCCAGCTTACTGCCCGGTTCTACCCAGTCTGCGCCCGAGGTAGCCCTCGGATTCGCCCGCACCCCTCCATCCTGTGCCTGTGGCAAGTTACCGCTTCTGAGGCTCTACTACCTTGTCTGTAAAACAGTTAGTCGCCAGCCACGTTCACAGGGTGGCCGCGAGGCCGGAGGGAGACGACGTGGGGGGAGGCACTGGGCACGCTAGGCCGGGGAACAGGGACCATTAACATCCCCCCCCCCCCCCCCCCCCCCCCGCTCTGGCTCGCTGCCTGCTCTGACCGAGCGCCCCGCCCCCTGTCTCCTGTCTGTTGCCCCTGAGGGCAGCCGGCTTCTCTCCGGTTCACACCGCACACCCAGAGTAAGCCTTCTAGAAGGAAAACGTCTCGGCACTTCCCCCACACGAGGGGACGGAGCCCCACTCCTCCACGAGCCTCACCTGGCCGGCCTCGGGCCATCCAGGCCCACCCGCTACCCCAACTGCCCTCCACACTCCAGACTCTGGAAGCTTCCAGGTCCTCACTCGTACCACGAGGGTGGGAATCAGGTCTTCTGTCCTGAGCACCGTGCCGGCCCACGGGAGACCCTGCTGCTTCAACCTGACAACAGATTCTTCTCCCTATCCTCGGTAAAAATGATGTCCAAGCCAGGGCTCCAAACACTAAACCCAAGTCCGGCCCCCACCCCCACTAAACCCCCTTTTGTTAAGCAATCAGAAGGAGTAACAATCCATGGCCGCCAAAAGCTGCCTTACCGGGGGCCGAAGGCAATGGCTGCTCACTCTTCTGGGTGGTGTTCGGAGGCCGAGACACAGGGCGAGGGACCCCGGTTGCCTGCAATTGCTTCTGCTTCAGATTCTGGACCGACTTGTGGCTGCACACGAGCTTCTGCGCTTGGGAAGGGACTCGCTGGGAGGAATTGGAAGGACACAAGACCCGCTGCGCCTGGCCGCTATTTGCAGATAACGGATTCTGAGAAGGAAACGGCTGGGTCACCGGAACGCGTTTTGCACCATCACCGAGTGGAAGTGTGGGCTAGGATGGGAGGGAAAAATAAATGTCATGGTCTTCAGAAACAAAAGCAGGTATGTTGAGAATTCCACAAAGTCTGTTTTCTAGGGTAACACAATAACGAAGGTCACTGAGAGCAGAGGGGAAAGCGATATTCCTCGGTGCTCCCGAAGCATGTGGTCAGTGCGCAGCTGACCGGAAGAGCAGAATGATCCTCCTACCCTCCCCAAAACCATGCTCCTATCAACAAATTTTCAGTAATTAAACCTCCATCTTCCGTTAAACACTTCCCAAGAATGCTCAGCGACTTGAGAATTATTACTCAACAAAAAGCCATGCAGGAACTTTATACCAAAATCCCAATTCCACTGCCATTTCTTTGGCAATATCATACATATGTTGAGAAAAAAGACAAAGAGATGTGTCAAAATATTCAACAGTGGTTATCTGGTAGTAAAGATTTTTTTTTTTTTTTTGAGAGAGAGAGAGAGACAGAGTGTGCAAGCGCAAGTAGGGGAGGAGCAGTGAGAGAGGGGGGACAGAGCACCTAAACATCTGAAGTGGGCTCAGCAGGGACAGCAGACAGCACGGGGCGGGACTGGAAATCAAACTGCAAGATCATGACCCAAGGCAAGTGGGACGCTTAATCAACGTAGGTGTTCAGCTTTTGGTTTTGGCTCAGGTCATGATCTCACAGTCTGTGAGCTGGAGCCCCACCGCGAGCTCTGAGCGGACAATGCAGAGCCTGCTTGGGATTCTCTTTCTCCCTCTCTCTGCCCCTCCCTCACTGTTTCTCAAAAACAAACTTAAAAAAAAAGATTTAAAAAAAAAAGGTCATCTGAATTTTTGCATTTGCCAGATTTTCCACAAAATTCTTATTACTATTAATTTTCCTTGTCCAAGTACTTACAAAATGGATCTGAACCAAAAGAACTAAGGCAAAGAGGACACAAACAGGCTCCTCAAAACGTTATGCCAAAACCTATGATCTACACGCCTGTAAGGAGAGTATCATAAGCTTAAAAGGTTGTTAATTCTAACACCCTGAACTAATCAAACTAAAATGGAAGTCCTCCAGCTGCATCAAGAAAGCAGGAGCGATGGAAGCTGCTGGAAAGGGGAGCGTCGGAGTTCATCACTGGGTAGGACGCCTCGCAAGAGACTGTTTCCAGCTTCCAAATAAGAAATCAATGACTTCTGAAATTAGCAACGTCCGCAACCCAGTAGGCATTGAGGCAGTGAAACATTTTAAACACCAGATTCTTAAAATGATATTTTCATAGGAATTGAGAATCAAACACAATGACTCAGGTCAGCCTTTTTCTAATAGGCCATTTTATACTTTCAGCCAGTAAATAAAGGAGAAGTGTCCATTTTTTTTGAAAATGAAAACTTCTCAAACCCTCAAAAAGACAAGAAACAACAAGTGTTGGTGAGCGTGTGGAGAAAAAGGGACCCTCGTGCGCTGCTGGTGGGAAGGCGAACAGGTGCAGACCCTGCGGGACACAGCACGGAGGGTCCTCAAACAGTTCCAAAGAGAACCACCCGACGATCCAGTAATCACACTACTGGGCATTTGCCCAAAAAATACAAAAACACTAATTCAAAGGGATATATGTACCCCTACATTTATAGTAGCACTATTTACAAGAGCCAAGTTAAAGAGGCGCCTGGGGGGCTCAGTCGGCTAAGCATCCGATTTCAGCTCAGGTCATGATCTCACGGTTTCTGAGTTCAAGCCCCACATTGGCCTCTGTGCTGATAGCTCAGAGCCTGGAACCTGCTTCAGATTCTGTATCTCTCTCTCTCTTCCTCCCCTCTCTCACTCTCTCTCTCTCTCTCTTTCTGCCCTTTCCCTGCTCATGCTCTGTCTGTCTCTCTCTCAAAAATAAACATTAAAAACAAAACAAAGACAAAAAAAACAATAACACAAGAGCCAAATTATGGAAGCAGCCCAAGTATCCACTGATGGATGAACGGATAAAGATGTGTAAATACAAGGGATCATTACTCAGCCACAAAAAATGAAATCTTGCTGTCTGCAATGCCATGGATGGAGCTAGAGAGTATAATGCTAAGCAAAATTAGTAAGAGAAAGAGAAAATACCATATGATTTCACTCATCTGTGGAATTTAAGAAACAAACAAGCAAAGTGGGGGCAGGGAGAGAAACAAAAAGACAGACTCTTAACTATGGAGAACACACTGATGGTCCCGAGGCGAGGCGGGTCAGGGGACGGGGCTGAAGAGGGCCCTGACCCTACGAGCACTGAGTAACGCACGGAAGTACTGAATCACTGTAATGTACTCCTGAAACTACTGTAACATTGTGTGTTAACTGCACTGGTATTAAAATAAAAAACCTGAGGCGCCGGGACAGCTCAGTCGGTTGAGCATCTGTCTCTTTAGCTCAGGTCATGAGCCCAGGGTCATGGGATCAAGCCCCGAGTTAGGCTCTGTGCTGAGCGTGGAGGCTACTTAGAATTCTCTCTTCCCTCATTTGCACTCTCTCAATAATAAATTTTTTAAAAAACAATTTTTTTAAAAAAAGAAAACTTCCAAAAACAAGACACCCCCCCCCTCCAAAACACACAGTCAAGCAAGATTTGTATTTTTACACTGATTCCCCAGAAGGAAAAAAAATCTGGGGCTTACTTCTATTAAAAGATCTTTATAGAAAGATTCATTCGCCCAGCTGCTCCCCGAATATGAGAAGCTGCAGGTCCTCCCTGGTGAAGGCTTCCTGGACTCCGACCCATCCAACCTGAAGGGAGCCCCCCGACGGAGGCGCTGGGTCATCTTATACACTCGTATGTGAAGGCGTAGTACCGGCTCACAACCCCCCAAAACGGTGAAGTTCTTCAAAGACCATGTGCTCCCTGCATCTGCCCCCGGCTCAGAGTGGACCCCCAGGAAATGCAGCCCACATTCCTAGGAGCTTGCCATCCTCTGAATGGTGCCCAGAACAGGCTACGGAAGAGCAACTTAATTTCTGGCAGGCAAGCAAGCAAATACAGGCAAGCATCACTATCCTGCACCCAAGGGAGGCGCAGAGACAGAAGACCCGGCTAGCAGACAAAGCAGAACAAATGACAGCTAGGTAACCATCGATGACATGTTATCGGATGCCGAGAGAGGGGACTAGCTCGTCGGGACTGTGGTGGAGACCTCTGAGGTTACACTGCAGAGTGATGGGGGAAGAACTCCGGATCTACCACCAGCTTCCATCTGGGTCTCCTCAACGTGACCGAGATCACAGATTAGTCGAGTTACCTTCACGGGCCCTGCGACGCAGTTCTCCTTGGACTTGTCCATGACGCCTGAAAAGAAAAAGAACCACCTTTAAATGACACAAATCCTCGTGCTTCAAAGTGCAGGTATGCGGGGACAGGGGTGCAGCTCCTGATGAAAAAGCCTCCACAACACAAAGAATTTTACATTTTTTTCTTTGTCCCAGTAGGGCTGACAAGGGAGTCTTCCCTTCTCGGGTGACATAAGGGACAGGTGTGGGGCCTCCGGGTAACACACTCCCAAAGTCCTCCCGCTCCGTCAGTGCAGGCGCCCGCCTCAATACCTGCTGCCTTTTACTTTTTTCAACATTTATGTTTGAGAGAAACAGTGTGAGTGGGGGAGGGGCAGAGAGAGAGATGAAGACACAGAATCAGAAGGAAGCAGGCTCCAGGCTCCGAGCTGGCAGCACAGAGCCCGATGCGGAGCTTGAACCCACGAACTTCGAGATCAGGTACCCACGAACCGCGCGATCAGGACCTGAACCGAAGTTGTACGCTCAACCGACTGAGACACCCAGGCGCCTGCACCCCTACCCCGCTGCCTTTTAAAAACGGGTCCCCTCCTCCCCATAACTGACTCCAGCTTCGCCAGCATCTCCCCCTGCCGGGGACGGTCAGGAACACTCACCGCACCGCCGTGTGTCTCACCCTCTGGCCCTCCCCCATCAGGATTACAGCCCACGGACCAGCGCACTGGGCTGGCCAGCTCGTGACTGACCTCCACTGTCACCAAACTCAGAAGTCCATCCCGCGCCCCCAGCCCTCTGGCGAGCCCAGCGGCATCTGACAGGGTCCCTCTGTTCTACTCCCAGCCTCCGCGTGCGTGCCTGCCCGTGCCCACCTCACCAGCTGCCCTGCTGCATAATCCTCCGCTCCACCAGCCTCACTTCTGCCAACCTGCGAGCCTGGGGTGACCGAGAATGAGTCCCTGGACCCCACTTCTCCATCCTTACCCTTCCTAGGGCCCCTCACCCAGCATCAAACATCTTTAGGGGGATTTCAATTTACATCTTCTACCCTAACCTCTCCTCTGACTGCTGGACTCCGACCTACCTACCTGCTCAACATCCCCCCCAAAGGTCTGCCAAGCAGCTCAGTCCCAACACACCAGACACACCCTGGTCTCCGCTCCCGGCGGCCTGAGCTCAGGCCCAGAGACATATTTCCTTTTGCAGCCGTGCTCCCTCCCTCTGTGGCTCATCCATTCCCCAGGCTCTCAATGCCATTCACGGGCTGGGCCCGCCAACCTTCCACTTCCAGACCTCTCCCCCAACTCCTGCCACCCACAGAACACCTCCACCTGTAATCGGAGCGGCATCGCAATTTTAAAATGTCCCCAACTGAATGCAGGCTCCCTCCCTGCCCTCACCTCCCCAACCCTGCTCTCACAGAGGTCCTCACCTCCGCTGCTGGCAAGCCCATCCTGCCCGTGGCTCGGGTCCCCTGGGCTTCTACCCGGTTCTCCCTCAAACCCCATCCCCGATCCATCAGCACGTCTTGGAGGCTCTGCCTTCAAAACCACTGCTCCCGACCTTTCATACCACCTCCTGGTCAAACCAACGCCAGCTCCCCTCAATTATCATAACAGGCTCCCACCTCAGCCCCATTATGGCCCATTCACAGCACTGCACCCAGTCGTCCCATTCACAAGTCAGCCACGTTGGCCGGTGGTTCGGAAGCCCCTCACGGTCCCTCACAATCCTCCCTGCCTACAGTCTCACAGGGCGGACCCTGACCACCGTGGTGGCCTTATCTCCTCTCTCCCCCCAGATAGAAGTGTGGTTTGCTCCTTCATTACATTCAGGTCTCCTTTCCTGAATCGACCGTCTCGATTTTTCGTCAGGGCCCTTAACATCTTACACAACGTCACTTGTTCTTTTTACTTTGACCTCCCCAGACGATAGCCAACCACCTGCCCAGTATCTCCAAGGAAAGTAAGCGCCATGAGGGCAAGGCCTTGGTTCCACAGTGTTCGCTGCTGCCTCCCCAGAACATGCCTGGCATGCAATTTGTACACCAGTGTCTGCGGAAGGAGTTAATACGTTACGAAAGCAAAATCAGTAACAAAAACCATTCATAACACGAGGCCCATGCTGTGAGTCAGGTGCAACCCCCTTTCGAAGTAGAACAAAAACACCAAGAAAACAGAAACCTTTGTATGCAGTCTTCTTACTCAGATACTCTCTGAATTCTAGAATCCAATCAGAAAACACCCCCCATCCCCACACTTCCACACCCATTTCACAATTGAGGAAGTCACCTTGCCCTGAAGACGGAACCACAGCTAAGGAGGCCTTATATCGAACCACGACTTAGTAGAAATGACAGAAAGGAAAAAGGAATTACAAGCGGGTGTTATGCAAACATTAACTTCACAGACGCTCTAACGCTCTCTTCATTCGCTCTCTTCATTCTCCCTGACAATTACAAGCAGGAGATTAATGAGCCCACACCGGCCGGAGGACATTCATTCAATAGTCTTCTACAGAAGCTAGGGATTTGCTCCAATTGAATATACTTTGCCGTCTCAGAGAGAGGAAGAATAATAAACAGAATGGAATATGATGATTCTGATCCAGAAATTCGGGAGCGAGCCCCCACGAAGACTGCTTCCCCAGTGATTCCGGAGCCACACAACCCGATGACCTTCACGAGACCCTGCAATTCAAACCACTTACCCTCCAATTCTAAACAGGAAACCGGTTAAGATTTTATATCACTGTGCATTTAGAAGACTTTGTCTCCTTCAAACCTGCTAGTGTCTGCGTAGACTTGGAGGAGTGGAGATGAATAGGTTGGTGAAAAGTGTTTAGTTCAAAGCACAGGGAAGGGGAAGGAGAGGAGGAACCGCTAGGAGTCCCGGGCGGTATCTCCATCTGGAGGACACTGGTGAGACCTGGAGACTTCCAGGCGGAAGCACAGACCTAACAAATCACACCCAGCGTTTTCCATCCCCAGATGCCCAGTGCGCGCTGGTCTAGGTCACCGGTTCTCCGTGAAACATCAAGAATCACCTGGGAAACTTGACAAACTGCAGACACCTGAGTCCTATGCCCAGGCACTTCTGGTTCATGGGGTGGGTCTCTATTTTTAACAGGGACCCTCAGAAGTCCCGGTAAAGGTGGCCCAAGGTCTGCGGTTTGAGAAGCGCGGGGCAAGGAAAGCATCTTCGAGGAAGTTTTCATTTTTTTCATCCAAAGTAGCCCCGGGTAAGCCACACTACAGTTTTCTTTAGAAAGCTATCTCGCCAGGTCGCGTCGGGCGCCCCACCCCTTCTGGAATGTGAACTCCCCGAGGGCAAAAGCCCTATTTTTTTTTTCTTGCCCAGGTGCTGGCCGGATACGAGAACCCACTCAGAATGCACCCCCACCCCAATGCCACCCAACAACCCCACGCACTCCGGGGGTGTAGCAAACCCCAAGCGGCATCTCACGGGGCGCCCCAGGAGCAGATGGGAGGGCGCTGCGAAAGCACGGGGGACAGAGGAGAGAAGCGGGGAGGATGCAGGGGGACAGGAAAAGGAGGGCAAGGGAGGACGAAGGTGGGGACCCCGGGAGGCCCGGCCTCGACTCCTCCTCCGCCGGCCCCGACCCCGCCACCCGCTCGGAGGCCACCCCGGCCCGCCGCCCTCGCCCCTCCGCCTCACAGAGCAGTCCCAGGGTCTACGAACCCGTCGGCTCCCGTCTCCGACCCCAAGGCCACCGAGTCCTCCCGAGAGCTCAGCCGTTAAGATTCAAAGTCTTCATTTTAAATAGGAGTTAAACCCTCCAATCCGACAGCTCATTGGCCCGGGCTAGAGAGGCACTGCCTTTTGATTGGTTCACAGCCCCCCCACGGCTTGAGTCACGGCTTAGGCGGTGACAGCACGCAGGCGCACTTGCCCCTTAAGGTCCCGGAAGTGGTGGCGCCAACGGCCCGCCAGGCTTTGGCCGTTCTAGCGCCTGCGGTGCCCTCCGAGATCCGACATTTATCAGCGAGACAGCATTTCCTTGGCGTCAGTCAGCGTTGTCGCGCAAGAGATAAAGTCGGAGAAGGTTAACGAACCACTCGAACGCGCCAGTAAGATGGCGAGAAGGGCAGGAGAGAGCGAGGCCGATCGATAGCGCAGCGCTCGGCCCTTCGCCCTGTGCGCGTGCGCAGTGAACCTGCGCTCGGAGCGATCGATCGGACAGAATTCGTGCCTCCATTTTTCTGGGAGAGAGCGGGAGATCGAGAGAGCCGGACTAGCGGGTACTGGCGGGCTGGGATGCATGGAGAGCGGCTGGTGAGGCCGGCGGGGGTCTTCACGGGACCCCGGGAAAGACGAGCGAGGCGGGAAGGCCCGCTAGTGAGCGGGTGGCATGCCCCCTGAGTTGCCAGGCTCGGCCTGCACACCCCTTCCTCTTCCTCGAGGGCCTCGCTCCCACGCTCACTCCATCCCTGGTGCGCTTCTGTGGCGGGACGGTGGCGGAGCCTAGTGGGGGTGGGGGGCGTCTGTGTTCTCGCGTGGTCCCCCTTCCAGTTCGGGGTGTAAACAGTTCTAGGTCCTGCTCTTCCTGACGTCGGGCCTCACCTGCAAACTGGGGGTGGTAGTTAGGCACTTAGTGATCCAGCGAGCGAATTATGTGAGAGTTGAGAAGCGGGGCTCGTCCTTTTCTTTTTTAATCTTTGAACACCCCGTGATGCTCCTGCATGCGTGCAGAGACGGGATAGAATAGTGGCTCAGTTCTGGGCAGTCCTGGCGGCCGCTTGACGAGTTACTCAGCCACCTTTTGTTTTCCGTTTCCTGACCTCTTTGTGCCGTTTCCTCAACTCTGTCGTGCCCTAGTGTCGTCTGCACACGTGTAGATTTGTGTACATTTGCTTTTTCATGTGCTTACATACTTTGATTTCATTCAATGAGCTAATGCTTGTAAAGTGCTTAGTGCTTAGTAAATGTTACCTGTTGTTATTAACACCCATCAGGGCGGCACAGGACTCAGGCTCTAGGGTCAAATACCCTGAGTAACGTCCAGGCTGTGCCATTTACAAGCTCTGTGATCCCAGGTAACTTAACCTCTCTGGGCCTCAGGTTGCCTATCTCTAAAACAGGACTAGATGCGTATCCAATGAGGTGCTGCATATCAGTTGTTTGTGTGATGGGTGTTATACACCACACCGAATGCCTCATTTTAGCTAGTTTGTCATTAAGCTTTTAAGGAGCACTGCAGAAAGTCATTAGGAACAACGCGGTCTGTATTCCAGTCCTGGTTTCCGCAGGCACCAGTCGTGAGTCCTTGGTCAAGTTATTTTCCCTCCTCATCTTTAACAAGATGCAGGGCTTCCCTTGCGGGATGATGTTGAGGATTCGGTGAGATAAAACATAATGAACACTCAGTGAACGTTAACTGTTCTCATCAGTAGCTTCAGTTATTCTGAAAGAGTTAGAAAACATGGCTCCGCACGCCTCTCCTACCACACAGCCCTCCTTCCGGAACCAGTCCCTGTAAAGTACGGCAGTACCAGGCAGTGCTGGCGTTACTGCTCGCTCCGCTCCTTTCTAGTGTTTGTCTCTCTCCCTCGCTCTCGTTCCTCCCCTTATGCTCTGGCTTCCTATTTCTTGTCTGCCTTTGACTTCTGTTCTTGGTTGCTGTCCCCCAGGCTCCTGTGCACTTCTGATAGCTGTCCAGAGATACGTACACATACGAGTATTGATTTTTTATTTTTTTTAATGTTTTATTTATTTTTGATACAGAGAGAGACAGAGCATGAGAGGGGGAGGGGCAGAGAGAGAAGGAGACACAGAACCGGAAGCAGGCTCCAGGCCCTGAGCTAACTGTCAGCACAGAGCCCGACGCAGGGCTCGAACCCACGAACGTGAGATCTGACCTGAGCCGAAGTTGGAGGCTTAACTGACTGAGCCACCCAGGCGCACCGAGTATTGATTTTTGAAAGTTAAATTATTTCGTGTCCACCAATTGGAGGTGTTGTGTTTTTTTTGCATAAACCAGAAACGATCATCCACAGTTTTCATTTTACAAGACAGAGCTTAAAAACTTGTCAACCAATCCAAGTGCACAGTCCTTTAGAGTTTTGCCCTTCCCCCCACCCCCAAGTTTGTTTATTTTGAGAGAGAGAGAGAGAGAGCAGGGCGAGGGAGAGAGAATCCCGAGCAGGCTCCGCAGTGTCAGCACGGAGCATGATGCAGAGCTGGAACTCAAAAACCGCAAGACCACAACCTGAGCTGAAGTCAAGAGTCAGACACTTAACTGACTGAGCCACCCAGGTGCCCCTTTCCGTTTTTTATAGTTGTTTTGGCCATATCCGATTTGCCAATATTTTATTAAGCAGGTCATCTTTGAGCCTTTCCAAAGCATTCAACTTGATTTAGTTTTCATAGCTTAGTGGCTTCAGGGCGCCTGGAGAAGCTCTTGATCTCAGCTCAAGTCATGATCTCACAGTTGTGAGGTTGCACACTGCATCAGGCTCCATGCTCTGCATGGGATTCTTCTCCCTGCCGCTCCCCTGCTCCTGGGCTTGCTCACTCTCAAATAAATAAACCTCAAAAAAAAGAAAAGAAAAGAACATGGCTGCCACTAGTAACCATACAGCTTAACTGGGGTAAACATTGGTGTCTAGACATTCACCAATAGTAGCCATCTTACCTGTTACAAAGACCAGTCCGTGTTTTCTTAACAGAAGAAATAGAAGATTCTGGGATGGCAGTAAAGAATAAAAATGGCACGTGGGCCGTATGACAGAGAAGAAGAGTTGATGAAAAGAAGTTCCGGAAATAGTCGCTAACATGATTTGCATAATGTCTGTGTGCCGCTGTGCTCAGTGCTTTGCGAGCACCATCTTTTTTTAACCTTTGCTAACTTGCTTAACAGCCGAGGAACCTGACCCCAGAGGCACAAGGTCACTGACCAAAGATCACGCAGCCCATAGAGCTGGGGCGCAAGCCCTGCCAGTCTGCCCAGATCGCCGTGTTGCTTCTGTGATCGACTCGTGCCTCTGCCCTTCACCAGGCCTGTTTTCTCGTCTTGCAGCTGCCCAGGAAATTGCCTTCCTCTTCTCCAAGATGTACAGAACCAAAGTGGGCTTGAAGGACCGCCAGCAGCTCTACAAGCTGATCATCAGCCAGCTGCTCTATGACGGCTACATCAGCATCGCCAACGGCCTCATCAACGAAATCAAGCCGCAGTCCGTCTGTGCGCCCTCGGAGCAGCTCCTGCATCTCATCAAACTAGGTAGCGTGGGGGTGCAGCCTCACGGATTCCTTGACGGGCTTGCAGAGGTTTTCACAGTCAGAATTTCCCGAGATGATTTTTGTGCAGTTTTCCTGCCTAGTATGTGCCAGGTACAGTGCTAGGTACTGAGAGAGGAAGGCAAACCCATGAAGTTCCCATGAAGATTTCAAACCGGTTCTAGCCTCAGGCTCTTTACAAGAATTACCTGGAGCATTCTGTCATTGTATTGTTGACTTCGGATTTCAGCTCAAATATTATCTCAGAGTCCTTTTCACTTTTTCTAAAGTAACCCACTATTTTCTCCAGACCGCCCCAGTTAGAACAACAGACCCGTTGTCTCCCTGACAGAGTCACTATCCGAAATGCGCTTCACTGTGTCACGTTGTTTCCCACACAGTCTGCGCCTCCCCGAAAACGGACAGCAGGCACCATCAAGATCAGGATCTTCGTCTTGTTTGGCAGTATATCCTGGTGCCTGTCTGGGTCATAGAAAGCACTCTATAAAACACAGAAAACCCAGTAGGTTTATACCCTTTGACTTTGCAATGCCAGTTTTTGTGTGTTTTTAAAAAAATTTTTAATGTTTGTTTATTTTTTGAGAGAGAGAGAGAGAGAGAGACTTTGTGAGTGGGAAAGGGGCAGAGAGAGAGAGAAACACAGAATCTGAAACAGGCTCCAGGGTCTGAGCTGTCAACTCAGAGCCCAAGGCGGGGCTCAAACTTGGAAATGGTGAGATCATGACCAAAGTCAGACGCTGAACCAACTGAGCCACCCAGGCACCCCCTCGGTGTTTTGTTTGTTTTGTTTTAATTTAAAAAGAAAATTTTTCATGTTTATTTTTGAGAGAAAGAGAGACAGACCGTGAATGGGGAAGGGGTAGAGAGAGAGGGAGACACAGAATCCAAAGCAGGCTCCAGGCTCTGAGCTGTCAGCACAGAGCCCAACACAGGGCTCTAACTCGCAAGCTATGAGATCATGACCTGAGCCAACTTCAGATGACCAGCCAACTGAGCCCCCCAGACGTCCCTAGCCATGCCAGTTCTGAGGATTTGCTCTGAGAAAATAAAACAGAAACAACTAAAATACCCAACAACAAGGAATTTGTTGTGAATGTTCTTGTATCCATCAAATTCGGTCCAATAACATGATGTAGATAAACATTACACACTGGCCAGATGTGTATTCTGTTTGAGTAACTAAACAGCTAAGTCGCAACGTATTGTATGGTGTGGTTCTATTTTTGTTTCAAGAATTGTGACAAGTGTGCATAGAGAAAAGTCCAGAAGAATTCATTCTAGCATGTAACTGCAATTATCTCTGAATAACCTAATACAAGGTCATTTTTATTTTTGTGTTCATCTCTATTTCTAATTTTTCTTATATTAGTAAACATACTGCTTATATCATACATGAAGTTGTTTTTAAATTTAAAATACATTCTCTCGAAAAACTTCTGTGTATTTAAGTATCAACATTTTTTCAAATATTAACACACTCGTGTTAATGCTGTCTGTCTGTCTTAATGAGCCCGAAAGCTGCTACCAGTAGATCTCAGCACTACCAAGGTTAAAATCCAGAATGAGAGAAAATGGGCAGCTTAACTACAGAAGTGCTTTTTTTAGTTTCTGTAGTTATAGTTAAAGTGGGAAATTTCGGAAGCAAACTTAGGGGGAGATGATAGGACCTCTTGGAGCCTGACCTTCCCCAGGCAGCGTCACGCTGCCTTCAGGGCTGTCACGTAGAGACACCCAGGCGGAGACACGTAATTTTGTGAGGTGTCCGGCATCGTGCAGCTCCAGGGCAGAGAACGTTGACGTTGGCAAACATCTTCCCCAGTTTGGGTCCACAGTTTTGTCTTGACTTTTATAGTAACATTTTTTCACGCACTTAATGTTTTTGATTCCTTCCAGGAATGGAAAATGATGACACCGCAGTTCAGTACGCAATTGGCCGTTCAGACACGGTGGCCCCGGGCACGGGAATTGACCTGGAGTTTGATGCAGACGTCCAAACCATGTCCCCAGAGGCTTCCGAGTACGAAACATGCTATGTCACATCCCACAAAGGACCCTGCCGCGTGGCTACCTACAGCCGGGATGGGCAGTTAATAGCCACCGGATCTGCCGACGCTTCCATAAAGATACTTGACACTGAAAGGATGTTGGCCAAGAGCGCCATGCCGATCGAGGTAAAGCCCCCCGTCCCGCGCGTCCTGTTGGCCTCTTGTGCGCCGGGACAGTGAGAGGCCGCCGTAGAGCAGCTTTAGCGCAGCGCAGTCGGGACATTGAGTCTCATTTTACCCCTGGGGCGTCTCTTTTCTCGTTGGTCTAGGTCATGATGAATGAGACGGCACAGCAGAACATGGAAAACCACCCGGTGATCCGAACGCTTTATGACCACGTGGATGAAGTCACATGTCTCGCCTTCCACCCGACGGAACAGATCCTTGCCTCTGGCTCCAGGGATTATACTCTCAAGTTATTTGACTATTCCAAACCGTCTGCCAAAAGAGCCTTCAAATACATTCAGGTCAGGCATGTTGAGAAAGGAGCCGTACAGTTTTCCCTTAAAAACAAAGAGCTGTCACTGTAGGACCGTCTCGTGTGTAAAACGAAGCCGGCAGCAAGGAGCAGGCCGCAGGCGGCTCGGAATCCGTGCACGGCCCGCGGGCCCCGTGCCGCCCAGCACCCGCTCTCTCGGGTCACAGTTTCTGCAACAAGGGCTCGGAATCTGTATCATCTTTCAAGGTTGCAGATCCCCGTTCAGAGGCAGAACACAGCCACTTCACCCAAGTGTCACTTGGCGGAATCAAAAAAGTATTCTGTCGAAACTGTAAGACGTTTACGGGGAAAGTGACATTTGGTCCCGTTTTGAGTACGCGCTTCAGAAATACCAATGTGTTAGCAGGGGCTTCCACCTTTGAATAATTTAACTGAGTGTTGTACCTAATATTTGGAGCCGTAGGACAGATTAAAGCAGCCGTTCTCACGTACGAGTTGTGTTTATCCACAGTCGTTAGTGTGTGGAAGTGTCCGAGCTTGATGTCCGTTCTGAGTTCACCTGGTGTTCGTTTGCAAATACTGAGGCTCACTTCCACGGTTTTGGGAATATCATTATGCCAGTAAATAGTTCTTAAAATCTCTGTTCAAGTGATCCTTTCACATATTTTCCAAAATTCATTATTTCTCCTTCTGCCTTGTAACATCCGATCGTTATTTTATTTATTCTTTCCATCAGCCAAATACTTGCCACGTTTCCTCTGCATTTAATTATTCACCAGCCACTTACTGTGTCTGTCCCGACAGGAAGCCGAAATGTTACGCTCCATCTCCTTCCATCCTTCTGGAGACTTTATACTTGTGGGGACTCAGCATCCTACGCTTCGGCTTTATGATATCAACACGTTTCAGTGTTTTGTCTCTTGCAATCCTCAAGACCAGCACACCGACGCCATTTGCTCCGTTAACTACAACCCCAGCGCCAACATGTACGTGACCGGCAGCAAGGACGGCTGCATCAAGCTGTGGGACGGCGTCTCGAACCGATGCATCACGACTTTCGAGAAAGCGCACGACGGCGCTGAAGTCTGTTCTGCCATTTTCTCCAAAAATTCCAAATACATTCTCTCCAGCGGAAAAGACTCTGTAGCTAAACTTTGGGAGATCTCAACGGGACGGACGCTGGTCCGATACACAGGTATGCGAGAAGTTGCTGTCACTGAACGTTTCCGTAGCGCTCCCTGGTGTCCAGAACTCTTAAATCCCCACAAGAGAGCCACACGTTAGATGCGTGCGTTGAGCAAGGCGGATGTTCTCCCCCTTTTAAATAAACCAAGGCTTAGGGATTACGTCGTTTAGCCAAGGCTGCAGTTGGTGAGAGCTAGAAATAGAACCACAGTTTCCGGACTGTGTTCTTCTCGTGCGTTACAGCTTAAACTGGATGTGATTCCATGCCAGTGACGTCTCCGAGCCTGGCGGTCCACTCGGAGACCAGTGGTCTGCCCTTTCCCCTCACAGACATGGAAGCAGTCCGGGGAAAAGCCCGAGTCAGTGGCCCTCGGGAAGCACATGCGTTAGGGACAGAAGGCGGAGAGGGAAGTTCTTGGCCTTTCGTAAGAGAGCACAGGTGCCCTGACAGTTACGTGGTCGTGACTCTTGTCAGGATACTGTTTAGTTCTTTTTTCTCAGGGCAGCAAAGGCTGTTGTTTGGTAGAAAACCTCCAGGAAGCTTCAGCCAGTTTCCCCTGCTGAGAGATGTCTGTGTCACACACTAAACTCACCGTGACCAGAACTGTGAAACTCTGCAGTAACGCAGGCCCGTTGTAAGGGCTCGGCTGCTAACGGGAATCACTTCTCCTGGAGAAGACCGAAGAGTTGGAGACTTCTGAACCACTAGGGTGCAGCATAAGCCACCTGCCGTCCATCTCCTGGTGACAGTTTGCGGGCGTCCTGCCCGCCGTCTCTGGTGTCTGACGCAGACGGTCCGTACAACTAGCAGGTCATAGGAAGAGACATTTGTGTCCTAATTCGTGGTCACTTTGTCAAAACACTTTCGTAGGGAGCTGTTTTAAAACTTTTTCTCTAATAACAGTTAAAGGGCTGTGTGCTTGTTGCAAAAAGCAGATACAAAAGTGATCAGAGCCGAAGTGGGAGAGCCTGGTCCACCCTCAGCAGTGACAGCCACTGACTGTGGGGGCGGGGGCGGGGGAGGGTGCGCGCTAGACCCTCACGGGGCATCTTAGACCCGTCCTGTCCTGTGATGAGTGGCAGCGTGGTTTATGCTCGTACGTGGCTGCCGGGTTTGCTTTGGCAGAGAGTTGGAATTTGGTTTTAAAATGAGATTATACTGAATTTATAGGCAAATTCCCTCATTTTCTAATTCACAGGCTGAGACCCTGTCATTTCAGCATGTTGAGGTCTGTGTTTCCAGTTTTAAGGTTTAGATAGAATTGAATGGGTTTTTGAAATAAAGGAGGACAAGGAAAAGCACTCAAGCATTAGGAATTGCAGCGAGAAAAATTCAGAACACCGAATGAAATGCTGAACTAGGGACACGAGGTAGCATGGATAGTGGACGCATGTCAGGTGCTGGGCAGTGAGCTCAGAGGGAAAGATGATCACCGGTTCCCTGAACCTAAGAAATGCGCACGGAAGTATCTTTTTCTGCTCTGCAGATGGTAGGAATTTAAAAGATCGATACTCTGTTGTATTGAACAACATTTGGGGAAATTAAATATTTTGTTGTTAAGGAGTGTTGAGTGGAAACTTTCTAAAGGGGAGGCTGGCGTCCTGTATCAAATTTTTCAGCATATGTGTCTATTTTGGACTCAGAAATTTCAGCCTAAAAAGGTTGTTGGCACGCACGCCCACGCACACACAGAAGCCCGCCCCGACGCTGTGTAGAGCCGGGGGGCGTTAGAGACGGCAGAGCGTGCACGCTCCTGTCCGCGGCCTTTAAAAATAAATACAGGAGCGTCTGTGAGCACGAGCGCCGCCGGACGAGCCCGAGACCTCCCGCCAGTCCTCGAAGCCACCTTGTGGGTTGGTGCTGTCGTGTCCCCCAGGGAACGGAAGAGAAAGTTAAGGCTTAAAGGTGCCGTGTGATCTGCCCGTGTTCATGTCACTGGTGAGCACTGAGCCCAGATCCGACGCCAGCGCCTGTGTTTTTATCCATTAAGTGGTATTCCGTGTGTATAGGTCTCTCCTGCTGCTGAACAGAGGTGGCAGGCGATGTGAGCTCTGATTTACATAATTCACAAATGCTGCGCAGAGTTCAGGGACATGTAGAGAGGACAGTCCCCAAAATGCTGACCCTGGGTGTCGAATTATCAGGCAGTTTTTCTTTTTTTACACTTCATATTTTAAACATAAAATCTGTATTTTCAGTCATACAAAAGCCAAGAGCTTCTTTTTTGGAGAGCAGATGCTCAGACATCCCAGCGGTTCTGTTCTAGGAAGTGAATCCTGAGGAAGTAGTGTGTTCTGTATGAAGAACCTGTCACAGCGTTATCGTGACCAGATACAAACTAAGTGCCCGGCGGGAAGAGAATGACTAGATAGTGATGGTGCTTCCAGACCGTTCTGTGATCTGCAGCCAGTAAGAAGACCAGGAAAAATGTACCTAACAAAAAGTGGCTTTAAACTATGACCAAAAAGACCTGTATAACGTGGCACCAATTTTCTATTTTATTATTACTTTTTTAATGTTTTATTTATTTTTGGGAGAGAGCGAGGACACGAGAGGAGGAGGGGCTGAGAGTAAGGGGGACGTGGGGTCCAGAGCTGCTCTCAGCACAGGGCATTCATGTGGTGCATGAACTCCCGAACCGTGAGCCAAGTTGGACACTTGACAACTGAGCCACCCAGGCGCCCCTGTATTTTTTTCTTTTTTTTTTTTAATGTTTTTTTATTTATTTTTGAGAGACAGAGAGAGACAGAGCAAGGAGGGGAGGGTCAGAGAGAGAGGGAGACAAGGAATCTGAAGCAGGCTCCAGGCTCTGAGCTAGCTGTCAGCACAGAGCCCGATGCGGGGCTCGAACCCACAAGCTCTGAGATCATGACCTGAGCCGAAGCCGAACGCTTAACCGACTGAGCCACCCAGGCGCCCCATTTTTTTATTAAGCTGTCCCTGTGCCTGGAGGTACATCAGAACCGTGGTGGCGCCCGAGGAGGTAGGTGGCCGGCGACTTACCTCCGTGTACTTCCCCGGAGGGCCCCAGATTACACAATAAGGGTGTCATGCTTCCCTTTTCTGCTGCTGTTTTCACATCGACAGGTTAAGGGACAAAAGCCCTGGGCGGCCAGCCCTGCCCCTCCGCCCCTAACGTCTCGTGTCTGTGCAGGTGCGGGCCTGAGCGGGCGGCAGGTGCACCGGACGCAGGCCGTGTTCAACCACACCGAGGACTACGTGCTGCTGCCGGACGAGAGGACCATCAGCCTGTGCTGCTGGGACTCGCGCACCGCCGAGCGCCGCAACCTGCTCTCGCTGGGCCACAACAACATCGTGCGCTGCATCGTGCACTCGCCCACCAACCCCGGCTTCATGACGTGCAGCGACGACTTCCGCGCCCGCTTCTGGTACCGGCGCTCGACCACGGACTAGCGGGGACCCCTTCCCGCGGCGCCCCCCCCACCGCGGCCCGGCAGCGCTGGTACCGGCGCTCGACCACGGACTAGCCCGCCCCCCCCTTCCCGCGGCCCGGCCCCCCCCCACCACGGCCCGGCAGCGCTGGTACCGGCGCTCGACCACAGACTAGCGGGGACCCCCCCGCGGCCCGGCACCGCGTCGCCGCACCATCTGGCGGCCGCGCTGCCGCCTGTGCGTCCTCGGGTTTGCCCAGAGGAGCCTCTTCTACCTTGCTGTAGTCATGGTGGGGAAGCTGGGAGCGCAGACCTGAGCGGCGGCTCACACTCCCCGATGACTCCACTGGGCGTCTCCTCGCTCTTGTAGACGCGGGCCCGCCGCGCGCCTGGGCTCTCTTGGCCGTTCGAGGAAGGAAAGAGTGCTGCCGTGCTTTCTGGATCTCAAGTGGATCTGCCCTGAGGGGTTTTCACCCGGCTCTGTCTGCTCCGTGCCTCGTCCACACCCCCCTTTGTACCTCCCTTCAGAACACGGCTGTGGCAGGTGGGCAGGCCGCCGGCCGGGGCGTCAGAGCGCTGGGCCACTTAGCGAGTCCGCCAGTTCTGGCCTAAAACGATACATTCTGATAATAAAGCTCAGATCTGCAACTTTAGTGTTCTCCCTTTTTCACTTCGATAAAACTAACGGCCGGTTTCCCCTGAAGATTTCTAGGAGACGCATCTTCTGCCATACCTCCCACCGCCTTTCATCACCCGCAGCGCTGGTCTTCGGTGAAGATTGATAAGGTTTTTCCCAGCGGACGGAGCGCGCGCGCATCGGAGATAAAGTCGACCCGGTCATCACCCGGCGAGCCCGCTGCCGCCCGCGGGCCGCAGCTTCTTTCCCAAATGATGACTGTCGACTGACGTCGTTCTTACATAATTTTAAATCTCGTTTTTCAGTCCTTTTCCGCATCAATCGGTCGCTGCTCATCATGGATGCAGGTGACAGCTGTGTTCTTGGAAGATTTTTTGCAATTAACCATCTGATCGGGGTTTTCTCTTTCTTGAAACTTTACAGAAAGTGATGGTGTTTCTCTGGCTTCAGCTCAAGCTCGGTCAGGGAGCCCTCACCTCCCCCTGAACGACAGACTTTGGTTGATATTTATCCCCAAATGCAAATCCCTCGTGATCTGCGTAGGAATACCTAGAAATATAATCTAGGATCATTTGATAAAGATATTAAATAGATTAAAGTTAAAGGAACTGTTTCACGTTATAGGAACTTTCAAATCTTCTGAAGTTTATTGCCTGGAAATTCTGTGTTAGCCATCCTCTGTACGGATCATTTCGATTCTTTGGGCTGTGGACCCGTTTTAAGCCTTCTTACTGTGTTAAGTCCGTTTTCCTTCAGGTTTCCTTCCGAAGAGCTATATTTTTGAGGCTACACTGAGTTGAGATTTATTTCTGTCTTGCATCCTCATTCTCTAGGATTTGCACTCGGCCGTCTGTGGATGCCACTTATGTACGCTGAGGACAGACCTACTGAGTAGGAACTAGGAAACCGTTCCATCCAGAAATTACCAACCAAAAGTCCTCACTTCTTTTTCTGACTTTCTTTTGCCTTCAGTGTGTGAGATTACAGCAGAGACTGAACGTCTCTGTGTTCCTCTGCTCTGACACGGGCGCCCGGATGACCACATCGCGTTCCCGATGTATGTTCCACGGGGTCTTTTTAACCATTCATGAATTTAAATTATGCCTGCTGTGTCCAGTTTCTGGAATAGTCTCAGCCACGGATCTGAAGTCCCAGGACTTCTGTCAACAAGATCAAGATACTTTGTGTTTCCAAAATAGACACATTTTTTCTTTTAAAAATCACACTAACATTCTGAACTGGTAAGAACGCCAGGAATGTTACACGGACTGGTGTCAGCTTGTCACTAACTGTCCACATAGCCCCCTGGCTTTAACGGTGAATAACAGGAACTTAGAATTTCTATGTTATTTTTTAAATATATGTGATTTCTAAAATAAACTTTTTGTATATAATGATAATTTAAAACTAGTTCTCTTTTTTTTGGCCCTTCCTTTGAATGTCTGTGTATTTGAACACATATTCTCAAACAGCAGTCGTGACCTTGGACTGGAACCTTTCACACTTTTCATTCTAGAAGTCGGATTTTTAGAGCAGCGGATTCCCTTTAGCCATGTATCTCTTCTACGAATTTAAAAGCTAAAACATTTAAGTATAATTCCATTTCTTTTGATGATTCAAAGACCTCAATCTTTTGCCTTAAAACTTGGTCTCCCTTCGGAGGGGCAGTGACCAACCTGTGAGCAGGAGGCAGGTCATTTCCCTGCTTCCTTTTCTTTGATTCAGGTGCTTCATCGAAATCGTCCCCAACATGCACTCAATCAATGAAGTGCTTTCTTTTTTTTTAAACACAGCATGATAGAAACAGATTTGGGGGGAAAGGAGGGCATTTACTTTTGAGGGGAGACTTCTGTTTCTGAAAATACAGTGGACCAGATACTCAGAGCCCTTTCGGTAGGCACCCACCGAGACCTTATTTTTCATCTCTAAACAGATGGCTGAGCTAGCAAGTTCTCAGGCAATTCCTGGGCGGCAAAAACAACCAGAAAGCACAAATCTAGACAGGATCGACGGGGCATCCAGTTGAACCAAGGACATCTGTCGCTCCCCTGGAGCCTAATGATTTCTGATCTCCAGCCACATGGTGAGAGCTTTGATGAGACCTAGAAAGAAAGCCCAGAACCCAAAAGTACCCCCCCAAAAAGCCCTGCGTCCAGGAAAGAGGACACCTGCCTGCCCAGCCCTGGCTCAGGCTTGTGGGGAAGGTCGTCGGAGAATCTGACCTACAAGCTATTTGTCCAAATAGGGTGGGACGACTCACAGCACCTATGTGGCTTGGAGAAAAGCAAGCTGAGAATTTAAAGCGGCTCCCATTGACGGTGGCCAAGAACCCCCAAGAGAAGCCAGCACAAGTTGCGAAAGGACACCTCTTCCCCCCAGGCCCCCGGCCTCGCAGATACAACTCTAAGAATCATGGGCTCGTGTCGAGTATGTGAGCAAACAGCCACCGTGGTGAGAAGCAGGAGAAACTAGACACGAGAGTCACTTGGAGACTTGGAATTCCCAGATGCACAGTGTGTGTGTCCGACAGGACGATCTCAGGATCCAGGACCGAGGGACGTTAGGAAGTGACCCAGGGACTGACACAACACCACCACCTTGTGGAAAACAGTCCTTTCTGTGGCTTTCATTCCTGGGGCCTTTCCTGGAGCTTTCTTCCTCTGCCTTGCGACCCCGCGGGGGGCGCTCTAACCCGGGAAGCCTCTCTCTCTCCCACTCACCATTTGGCGAATCTACTCTTGGCCTTCTGGCTGCTCGCCCCGTGATGACACGTTGGCCTGGGCACCGCTTTCTGCTCCAGGCTTTCTGCCCCCTGTTAACCCCCAGCCTTCACCCGGCGGCCCCCTCCACACCCGAAACGCTTCCTTTGCATCCTGGGTCTCAAGTGTTGCTCTGATTCCTCTTCACTCTCACCCTTGGGAGCAAAATCCAGGCTGTGAAACTGAGTTGACACTGACGATGGTTGGAGCCGCAGAATCCCAGTCTTGCCTGTTTTATCTGTGCCTGGGGGAGTTTAGCTGAACTTGTTGACAGTTGGTGACATTCTACTTTGACCAAAAGAGCTGTATTAGACTTGGCCTTCATGAGGTCACAACCTACCGGATTCTCAGATAACTTAAAGACCGTGCAGCCTGACATTTCCTGCCGAGGCTTTAATGCCCTGGACATTGCTCACCTGGGGTCCAGCCGCACTTTAAACAGTCAGGTGTTGGGGCGCCTGGGTGGCTCAGCTGGTTAAGCGTCAGACCCTTGATTTGGGCTCAGGTCATGATCTCATGGGTCACGGGCTCAAGCCCCCTGTCAGGCTCCATGGTGACCGTGTGGAGCCTGCCTGGGATTCTCCCTCTCCTCTCTGTCCCTCCCCCACCCCCGAAACAGATAAACATTAAAAAACAAGAAAAGTCAGGTATTGAGTACTAGCCTTCAAAGACTGCCCTCAGAGGGCCTGGTGGCTGAACGTCCAAGTGAAAACACACCGCTCAGCAGTCCTTGTACAAAGGGATCTACGTTCCCACACATTTATTCGGAGCTACGGGAGTGAAGTGATCAGACGCCCTAATTCATCCAAAATACTGTTCTCAGTAGCATTTAATTACCACGTTAGAGTCCCTCAGCCTCGGTTCCCTTGAACTCTAGCTGTTCCAACTTTGTCAATGGGATATTACGAAAGCCACCCGATTTCCTAGAATAGTGACATCTTGCAATGTTTGTGCACAGAAGGACGCGTTTGCCTTAAGAAGTAAATACGAACGTCTAGGAGCTTTCATTCAGAAGAATGACCAAACTGAAAAGCCAAGCCCCTCAGCCACAAATTACCACGCTAGGTGCCCGGGTCGGAGTGAGTCTGTTTCACTGCAGGATCAGACCTTCCTTCTTTTGTTGTTGTTGTTGTTGTTGTTTGGTTTTGGTTTAGGTTTTGGTTTAGGTTTTGAGAATGAGAGCGGTGGGGAGGGGGAGGGAGAGAGAACCTTAAGCTCCACACCCAGTGTGGAGCCCAACACGGGGCTCAATCCCATGACCCTGAGATCATGACTGAGCCAAACCCAAGAGTCAGACGCTCAACTGACTGAGCCGCCCAGATGCCTCTACATTCTGTCTTTTTAATTTAGGTTGTTTCCCCCCCAAAAAAGGAGGAGGAGAAATGCAAGTCATAGCATTCCAATTTGTACCGGGAACGCCAGGTCAGCCCTTCCCTATTGGGAGGAATCCCTGTCAGAAGTTTGCCAAGTTCAAACTGGACCGGGTGTGAAGTCTACCTTTTTTCTAAGTGACTTGAATCTGGATTCTGCCACAGTCACATCACCACCGCATGACCTTGGGCAAGTTTGTCCATCCTTTCTTTTTTGCTGTTTCCCAGATAGATGCAAGAGTCAGTCATCCAGGAAAACAGCAGTGGCCAGGGGCCAGGGCCCAGGGGCCAGGGAATGAGGAGTGGCCACCAGTGGGTATGGGGTTTCTTTCTAGGCTGACGAAATACTCGCAAGTTAGGTAATGGTGATGGCTGCACGGGACTCTGAAGATACTAAAAAACACTGAATTGAACTCTTTAAAAAAAGGAGGAGTTTTGTGGTATGTGAATTACATCTTAATAAAGCTTTTATTTTTTTTTAATTCAATGTCAACAGCACAGTACAATGAATTTCCACATTGCCGTCACCCAGATTCCCCAATTTGCTACTCATAGCCAGTCTTACTTTATCTCTACCTCTATCCACTTTCCCCTACCGTATTTTGAAGCAAATCTCAGATTTTTATCTGTAAATATTTCAGTATATATCTCTGAAAGATAAGGACTTCAAAAAAATTTTTATAACAATTATTTATTTTTGAGAGACAGAGCACAAGCAGGGGAGGGCCAGAGAGAGAGGGAGACACAGAATCTGAAGCAGGCTCCAGGCTCTGAGCTAGCTGTCAGCACAGAACCTGATGTGGGGCTTGAACTCACAAACCGCGAGATCATGACCTGAGCCGAAGTTGGAGGCTTAACCAACTGAGCCACCCAGTCACCCCTAGGACTTTTTAAAACAGAAAAGTAACATAATAACATCTAAATATATATGGAAGCATCAAATTTAGGTTAACAGATTCCTACCCTGGAAACGTGAACCGCAGCCTTAGCTCAGTAGTGCCTCCATCTTCCTCATCCGAGATGCTGCACGGCTCATGCCCACCTACACAGAGGCGCAGGTAGGGCCAGAAGAGAGCAGGAGCGAAGAGGCGCACCCAGGAAGTGTCCAGATTCGCATTCAACAACACAGAAATCATCTGCTATTTTGTAGATATCTTTGCCTTACAGGTAGGACCAACTATATGCAGCGCGAGAGCACTGTGTTAATAATTTATCTGTCTTACCTATAAAGACAAGATAAAAACCCTCCTGCTAGTCCAGGCTGTCTGTCATTCATAACTTCAGCCCTTATGACTCATTACTCTTTCCTCTGAATCTCCTTGCTTTCCTTAAATGGAACCTGCTAATGCCACCTTTTTTTGTTTGTTTGTTTTTCTGGCATATTCGTGCTGTTACAGCGAGGACAAAGCCCGGCCTCTATAGGATCTGCCCCATGCTCACATCTTGCCTTCCTCTTGAAGAGTTCCCTAAATCACCCCCCAAACTCCCTCCTCCGCCTTCCCCTCCAGGGATCTCCACTTTGAACTTGTCGCTCAGTCAGTTCGTCTTCATTCTGTGCGGTCACTGTTCCCTCCCCGTTATCCGTTCCCATCTGCAACATGTCAATTACTCGCCCGGAAGTTAACTTCCAACAATGATAATTTAAAATACGGATTGTCTCAGTCAGGAATCTGTCGGCTGCTTCCAGGACTGAACCCCTGCCTGGCGCTCAGATGCCTGAGAACCAACGGCACAGCAGGGGGTGCCCCACGGACCTGACACTGAGCGCTGCTCCTGCAGGAAGGCAGCGATGGGAGAGACCACCGAGGCAGGCTCCGCAGAACGGGCACCAGTCCGTTTCAATGAAACAACAATGTGAATGTGCTCCGCGAGGAGTCCGCCTCCCTGGGCGTCTTCTCTGAACGCAGAGGAGGAGGCTGACCTGCGTGAACTAGTGTTGTAGGTTCGAGTCCAGACAGCGGGTGGGTGAGATTGAAGAGAGACTATAACTGAACTGAGAGGTGCTCAGCGCAGCCCTGGTGCCGAGGCAGCACTCGGAAGATGTGCCCTGTGGAGTGGCGCGAGCAGAGATCCGGAGGCAGGCGGGTGTGGGGTGGGAGCACGGAGCAGGGTGCCCCCGAGGCAGGAGTTGGGACTGGGTCCTTTGAGCCACTCCCCTGGCCTTGTTCTCTCCTGGCCGTTTGCAGGACACGCTTAGGAAGCAGGAAGAAAGAAACACTGACCATGGCCACAAATCTAACCCGGTGGCCTCCACTCAGGGAAAGGAGGTTGGCGTGCTGGGGGTGGGAGCTGTTCACAGGGTCTGTGGGCCGAGCGTCCATGCAGGGAGCTTTGAAAGCAGGAACCTCACCCTATAAAGCAGAAGAGTGTTTTTTTTTTTCTTCGTTTGTGGTTTCGCATAGCAAATGTGTGACAATCATCTCTACTTATAGATCAAATGAGAGATGCCAGGCATCGGAGGGTGCGTGTGGCCCGGATTTCTGTCCTCTCTCCGTCAGCCATTTCGTTTCACTCTTATCGCGCTTTCCAGAAAGTTTGCCTGCCGGGAGAGTCGCTGTCACGATTTCCCGTGTTGTCAGAGAGCTCCATAGAATTCGGTTTCTGAGAACCAGCCAGAGGCATGCAGTGACATTGCATAATCCCTCCTCCGAAGCCGGAGACAGAAGCCCAGAGCTCACGGGAGCTGTCTCACACCGGCATGAAGGGAGCAGAGACCATGGATGACGCGCCCAGGGTGAGTGTCGGGGGCCTTGGGGTGGGAGGTTCACAAAACAAGCCTTACGGTTACGGACTATAACCGACTTTCGTGCCAAGTTTCTAATGAGGTCAAAGGGCGAATGCCAGTAACATGTAAGTTTGAGACGGAAAAGTTGAATGGAAGTCTAAGTGTGGAAGAGCTGTGTGCTCGAACGCCCCTGACCAGCTGGATTCAGAGATGGACAAAAATGACTTCCCCGCAGTTTGTGGGGGTTGAGATCACATTCCGTCCCTTTGGGTCCACTCACCTTCTAACCAACCTCCCGAGCAAGAAGCGGGTCTCGGCCTCACTCCCCCTGACCTCGCCTTGATCTGGAGCCTGCAGACACTTAGTGTCACGCCCGGGCCGATTCTGGGCTCCTTCCCCAGAGCAGAGTCCAGCTCTGGCCTCAGCCTCCCAGGCCGAGACCACAGGGCGCATCCTGCGTGCTGTTTCCCGGTGATTTTGTACTGATCCGTGGGAGTGGGGCTCAGGCCTGTGAGCCCCAGAATCAAAAAAGATTCGCTATGTGGAAAATCGTAATGGCTGCTTACTCAAAAAGAAAAATAGCTCAGACACCAAGAAAATAAAGCTCAAGGATTATCTTGCTGGACCTTTCTCAAACCTTAAGTCGTACAGGGGAGAAAATGAAACAATTGCTAAGTGGGAAGCTTGTTTATATGAATTAAATATGTGCTATTGATTATTAAAGTAATAATAATGGATGTCACTAGTGGAATTTACGGCCGAGTAGCCCATGGCGCCTCTCTGGTATGGATTGTGTATAAGTGTCTAAGCTACCCTAGAATTTTGTACCCACCTTTTTTTTTCTTTGAAAAATGTTTAAACCGTTGGAAAACGGGGGGGGGTAGTAATTCAGTAACCCCTTGTGGTACCTTCACCTAGGTTCACTGATTCCTGGCACTTTGTCACATTTGTCTGCATCTCTTTGTGTATATTCACACACACACACACACACACACACACACACACACACTTTGTTGTTGCTGTTGCTAACCCCACTGAAAGCAAACTGCAGGCATAATGAGCCTTCACCCCTAAAAACAGCAACACGGATCTCCTAAAAACAAGGACGTTCTTCTTCACAACTCCAATCTGATCACATGCAAGAAAACTTACCGTTGACTTAATAATGTCCTTCTAACACTCGGTCCACATAAGGGCACCAAGTGCCAGGGCAAGAACTCACGTCTCCAACTCCTGGTCCAGCCTCTGCTCGGGGGGTTCCTGGGTACCCCTACGGGACGGTCAACGCCCATGGGAGATTATACACTTTTTAAAAGGCTTTATGCAAATAGGAGCAGCAACTGACCCAGTGTTGGGCTTCTTGCCTTTTACAATTAATGCAAATCCGAGTTCCGTTTATGTTAGCACATTGATCTCCACAATCATCGTCAACGGCCGTTTTACTAAATGGTCATACGTGCTGGCAGGGGCCATACCAAGTAAGTGGTTCTCAGCTTTGGTGCGTCTCCCGCTGGAGCACCTTCATGTTCAACCAAGGGCACCCCAGAGCACCTCTCATGCCTTGAAGGTGACCTGGGGACAGGGGGTGGTGACCAGTGACGGCCCTGTCACGCTGTCCCACGGTGCTGCTGCTTTTTGTCAGACGACCGTTTCATGTCAGTGGAACATTCGCCTTTGTGTAACTGTCTGCTTCTCGTTAGGTTTTCCCTGACATCTTATAAAACCAAGAGGAAATGGAAAAATAAACACGGTGATATTAGTGATAGGAAACACTGGGCTCACACAGTATGGTTGCAACAGACATGGAAGCCATTATGTGCGGCCAAGCGGTCAGGCTAACACCTCATCTGTTGGCTTCCTGGGCTGTAGCTGATTGATTCCATGTTCAACTCCATTCAAGAAAGTCAAGGCTTAAAAGGGTGCATAAGTGATTCTATCGTATGTAAACCTTATTCGGGGATTTTGAGTAGTTTCGAAAAGTGCCTTCTTTATGGAAACGGGGTCTGCATGTACTTGAGTGATGCAGCGCTATTTGCTACAAATTGTGTTGACTTCTGGGTGTGCAATGTGCGTGCACACGAATGCACACCATTAGGACTGATGTTGAAATTAGCATCTTCGTCTCACTCGCGGTAAATGTCCAGGAAATGAAGGAGGATTAGAGTCAGAGAGGCACGGTATTTGTTTTCCTTCACGTTCTGAGAATTTATGAAATTCAGTTCTATTTTATTATTTTTTAATGTTTATTTTTAAGAGAGAGAGAGTGCACATGCGTGCAGGGGAGGGGCAGGGAGAGGAGGACAGAGGGTCCCCGATGGGCTCTGCACTGACGGCGGACAGCCCGATGCGGGGCCCCAGCTCACAAACCTCAAGATCGCGACCTGAGCCGAAGCCAGGTGCTTAACCAACGGAGCCCCCTGAAGTTCTATTTTAAACCTACTTTTCAAAGGACTTTCTGTACAACTGCACTTTCTCTCTTTTGCAAACCCGGCTTTATGCTCACTTGCTTTTCTGAAGGGAGTTTTCAAACAAGTGTCTTTCCCCTCGTTCCTGAAGGGCTGATGTCCAGAGAGTTGATCCAAATACTATTTATGTTTTAAGCACATTTAAATGTCCTCAGGTACTGTTAACAGTTCAGATTCAGTCTCACTAAAGAGCAAATATCCTTTAGCTGTCCTGCACCCCAATCCTGGGGGGGGGGACTGGTCCTAGAGCCCCTCAAGGAGGGTCACAGGAAAGACTCAGAGGTCAGATCAGCACTGACAGACCCAACGGCGATGTGTCTGCCCCTGCGCAGCCTCCGTGTATGTCAGGGCTTCTGGGCAGGAGCGCTCGGGACCCCAGGGCCTTGCTTGTCGGGGGTGAGAAACGGCAGGCTCTCCTTGTGCCTTCGCACCTCTGAGTGGGAAGCAAGACATTTTAACTCAGTCCTTGTGGAAGAAGGACAAGTGGGATTGTATGCAGAGAACTTATGTGGCCACAAGGTGTGCCTGAGCCCCTCCCCTGCCCCTCCCCCTGCCTCGGGAGGCTCATCTAGGGCCTGGGTCCTGTGGGTCCTCCCCACCAGCATCTTCCACACTCACTCACACGCTTGCTCAAGGCCTCTCTGGACCGCCCATCCAAGGCGCCTCCCCGACCCTCCCTGGTCTTTCTCTTTCTCCGCCTCATCTTCATTTATCAACGTCTGAAGTCGTCTTTCTCAATGGTTTGTCCCTTTTATCATCACGTGTCTTCCCCTCGGGAGAGTCGGCTGCACCAGGGACAGAGCTGGGCTTTCTCATTCAGTACCGCGTCTCCAGGGCTGTGGCAGGGCCCGCACTGAGTAGGCGCCCAGTAGACACCTGGAGTGTGTGGGAATGAACGGGAGGTTCCAGAGAGTGCGACGGAGCTCTTGTGACATCACCCCGCCCTGCCACAGGGTCACACAGAGCACTTCCTAGTTGTCACACCACTGGGAACCGAGGCTGCCCCTGACTCTAAGCTCCCTGACCCCTACCTGGCCCCAACCTGAGCCACGCAGCCTAGACTCTCGAGAACCAGCCCCCTTCCCGCTCCTATGGTCAGATGTTGCCTTAAATCTGAACCTTTGCAGTTGAGGACAAGGTCACAAGGGCCTGTGGCCCCCCTCTGACCTTGTCCAGCAGCTTCCTCCCTTCGCCTGCCTCACGAGAGGAGGGAGCCCAGACACAACAGCCACACAATCCACCGCCCGCTGTGCAGCCATCCATCCAGCACGTAGATATTGGGCCCGGGGGTTCAGATGATCAACACATCGCTGATACGTTAGTGGAGCCAGAAAGGCAGTAGATGAGTAAACGGACACGATGATTTCAGGGGGTGAAAGCCGCCATGGAGAAAATAAAACAAGGCGATCTGACAGAAGTGATGGACAGAAAGGGCCTCTCTGGAGACCTGAATGATGGCAGAAGCAGTGAGGGCAGAGGAAACAGCAAATGCAAAGGCCCTGTGGTGGGAATTAATTTAGCATGGTGGCGTAGCCATAGAAAGGCCAGTGTTGTTGGAGCAGAGGGACCGGGAGAGAGAGAGAGAGAGAGAGTGAGAGAGAGAGAGAGAGAGAGAGAGAGAGGGCAGAAATGAGATCGGAGGGGTAAGCGGGATCCCGTTCCCACAGGACCCTGTCGGTCCCATAAGAACCCTGAAGTGCATTCTAACTGCAAAGGAAGCCGCGGGCCTATTTAAAGCAGGACATGACACGGTCTGGCTTATGTTTTAAGAGATCACTGAGTTGTCGCAACAGAGGGACTGTCAGCAAGGCAGAGCAGGAGCAGCCGATGAGTCAGGAGACCAGGGCGGGCGGCCCCTCTTTCCATGGCTCAGTGGACACGGACGAGAATCGCTTGCAAAAAGAAAAAGAGAAAGAAAAAAGAAACTCTCGGCATTTGAAACTGTCAGGAGATGTGAACAGAAGGAGTAGCAAATAAAGGTGCAAGTGGTTTTATTGGATGGCACGTGCTCCACACCTCCGGTCTTTTTTTGGAAACCAATGTCTCCAACCAACCCTATTTCCTCTCTCTGTTGAGACAGCACGCCTGTCATTGGCCCCACAAATACCAAGTGCCTGCTCTGTGCCAGGCACCGTTCTAAATGCCACAAAGGACACGAGTGTCTCGGTCCGTTTCCCAATAAAATAAACTCATTTTAGTTCATAAAGATGTAATATAAAAAGTATAATATAATATAAAAACATTATATTATCACTCCTGTTTAAAAACTTGTATTCTCGTAACGGTTTAATTGCTGTGGAGCTCACTACAAAAAAAAAACAAAAAACAAAAAACAAAAACGAGCTAAACAGAACAGCATCCTGACCCCGCAAGTCACCAGGCTCCACGAGGGAAAGTGGCCTCCGTGATAATCGAATGGGGAAGCAGCCCTAGAAACAGAATGTGGTCGTTTTGGAAATAGAATGACTCAGGGAGGAAATGACAAGTCCCTGGAGAGGAAATAACTTCAAAGGAGGAAGGTGAGAGGCTGGTAGAAAACAAGCCGTACAGTGATATTCGGCTGCCCCGCGTGGGCTGTGAGAAAGGGGAAATACATCGTTCAGGAGAAGCCACCCGTGCATTGGACTGGAGGGGACCCTCGTGTCCCCACCGTGAGACAGAGTCAGAGTCAAGAAGGCGGTGTGTCCCTCACCGGCGGCGGCAGCTCAGTTTATAAGTCACTGAATGTCCAGAATTGTTCTTTTCATCTTTAAAGTGTGGCTTCGCCTGGGTGGCTCAGTCGGATGGGCGTCCAACTTCGTCTCAGGTCATGATCTCACAGCTTGTGGGTTCGAGCCCCGCGTCGGGCTCTGTGCTGACAGCTCAGAGCCTGGAGCCTGCTTCCCAGTCTGTGTCTCCCTCTCTCTCTGCCCCTCCCCTGCTCGCACAGTCTCTCTCTGTCTCAAAAAACAAAAAAAATTAAAGTGTGGCTTCTCCTGAGAATCAAGAGCGGCTTTGGGGACACACCGGTTGCAGGCAGTCTGTCCTTTGGGGAGGAGAAAGCACAAGGAATGTGATAAGAAAGCAGTGGGGGGTCTTTCTCTCTTGGAGATGTCTGCCCTCTGGGTAACAAAAAGGACCCGGGGCTTTGTAGGTTGTTCCCTCGGGCTCAGAATTTAAACTCTCCCCCAGGTTGAAAGAGCTGAGAGTCCGCTGCAGACTGAGCAGCTTGGGGCTGCTTCGTTCCTACACCGACGCTGCCCAGAGCGAGGGCGTCACCAAGCATCATAAGACCCAGGGCCGGTCACACGCACCTGTCTCTAGCGATGCGTGTGGCCTTCCGAGTAAGACTTTGTTTTTAATTATAAAAAGAATTTTTAGGGTTCTTTATCTTGAGAGAGAGAGAACGTGTGCGCTCACTCGGGAGCCAGTGGGGGAGGGGCAGAGGGGCAGGGGAGAGAGAGAATCCCAGGCAGGCTCCGCGGTGTCAGGGAGGAGCCGAAGGTGGGGCTCGAGCTCACGAACTGTGAGATCATGACCTGAGCTGAGACGGAGAGCGGGACACTTAACTGAGCCACCCAGGTGCCCCCCCCAGGTAAAACCCGGGTGGGTTTATCTGTAGCCCATTATTGACGACAAAAATGAATAAGCCCAGTGAACTGGAATAAATTCACACCAACACAAAGGACAAACAAGAGCTTGACGTAACAGGTGGTTCCTTGCTTGGCTGAGACCCCTAAAAATGTCCCCGGGGAGTGGAGACTTTGGCGAACAGGCATGAACCTTCCCTTATTTTTCTGTGATCCATGATATCACTTGGACCAGCTTTGAATTCTTCCTGACCAATCAGATGAAAACAAACAGCGGTGCCCCGCAGGGACCCTGACTGCTGGCATGTAAGGTTATTTCAGGTGTGGTCCACAGAGGACATATTTCTAGTGTTGGTTACGTATTTTATTTTATTTTTTAATGTTTCTTTAATTTTGAGAGACAGAACAAGAGAGCGAGCGGGCGAGAGGCACAGAGAGAGGGGACAAAGGATCTGAAGCAGGCTCTGCATTGATACAGAGAGCCCAACGCGGGGCTTGAACCCATGAACTGTCAGATCATGACCTGAGCCGAAGGCAGATGCTTAACCCACTGAGCCACCAGGCGCCCCACGTAATGCATTTTAACGTGCATCGGAAAAAACAAAGAGAGGCACCTAGGTGGTTCAGTTGGTTGAGTGTCCAACTCTTTCTTTTTTAAGTTTATTTATTTATTTTGAGAAGTGGGGGGGGTGAACTGAGGAGGAGCAGAGACAGAGGGAGAGAGAGAATCCCAAGCAGACTCCAACGCGGGGCTTGATCTCACAAACTGCAAGACCATGACCACAACCGAAATCAAAATCCAGACACTTAACTGACCGAGCCACCCAGGCACCCACCAACTTTTGATTTCAGCTCAGGTCATGATCTCACGGCCGTGAGACCGAGCCCCTCATCAGGCTCTGAGCTGCGTGGAGTCTGCTTGAGATTCTCTCTCTCTCTGTCCCTCCGCCCCTTTGTCCTGCTCGCACACCCCCTCTCTCTCTAAAATAAGATGAAAACTATTCTCAAAAATAACAATAGTTGTCAAATTAATGAAGCACTAAGAGTACATTCTAGCAAGGTTCCCATGAAAGGGGAAGTATATTCAAACATGTCGGTCTGGTCAAGACCCAAACCTATTGGAAAACCGCAGTATTCAGACATCAGGGAAGAAAATATTGCATTTCCATTGAGTGGCTTTGGAATTTTTTTCTGGCCACAGTCTCTTCCGCCAAGCTTGACGAGTAGGCGGTGCCTCCCACAGCCACGGAAGTCCTGTGATGAGTGGTTCCTCATGGGAGCCATCAGGACGAATCCAAAGCTGGAGAAAGTTCCAGGCTCCCATGGAGCAATCACCTACCCTTTGTCTTGTTTACAGACGCCGCCGCTGCCGTCCTCCAGGGCCGTTTTCATGGGTGTTAGGAAGACAAGGAATCATTCTTTAAGTTTTTCTTTTTCGCTCATCTAACGTCTCATGTCCAAGTTCACCAGGGTTATGCCCCTTCTTTGTCCCCGGTACCTATAGATGAACCCACCACAATGGCTATTTGCACCCAGGAGGACGGGAGGGGGCCAGGGAGCCGATGGAGGGAACGCGTTGGCGGCCGGCCCCTTGCACGCCCAGGGCTGTGGGTCCCGCCCAGCTCTGCCAGCAGGGGCAGCTGCAGGGAGGCCCTGCTCACGCACAAGTGTCCCCACCCACGCCTGCCGGCACCCCGGCACACACTCCTACCGAAGACCTTCCCTTCCCCAGCCGCTTCGGCCGGCGTTTTCCAGAACATGGAATGATCACCCTTAAAAATAATCTCTTTAAAGGATCAAGATGAAAGTGAACGTGAGTATCTGAATTGGTCTCTGCTGGCATCCATTTCCTGCAACGGCTCAACTGCTTGGGCCCCTACCGTGCGAACGGGGCCGTTCCTTGTCCTTCCAAATGCTCCCCCGAAGTCAGGGAAGCCCAAAACGATGTCCCTCCAATAACGACCAGAGTAACTGCAAGGTGCGCTATGTCTCGTGTTTGGAAACCAAAAAGAGAGCGTTTATATTTTGTTTAAAAAGCTGTATTCTGCTCGGTTAATTTTTTTAGGTATATGTTCCTCTAAATATAAAAGTACTGGGGGGGGGCGGTGGGGGGAGGGTGTTTCAGTATCTCGCTTTCAGGTAAATGACTTCGGATCGCTTTGTCCACCTTCTGGAGTCTTGTCACTCGAGAACTCGTCCGCTCTCACGCAGGGCTCGCTGGAGCGGACGCTCCCCGCTGTCCCTGGCCTCTCTGGCAAACGACAGCAGCTTTTCCTCAGCCTTCTCCCCTTCACCCACTCGGCTAAGCCTTTGAAAACCAGCTCCAAGAGAGACAACTCTTTTCCATGTCCAGGATGATGCAAGAAATTACTTAGCTGTCACTTCATTAAAAAAAAAAAAAGCCTGACTATTTCCGAGACCAGAATGCGGACCAGTGACCCAGAGCTGCCGCAGGCCCCCCGACACCGCAGATGAATCCTCTCACTACCTTAGGCACGACCACACAACTGACCGCCGTGCAAGTCTCAGGGCCAGTTCTGATTGTGCAAGGCACCGGTCTGCTATCTCCCGTGACCCTCAGTTCCCTGCGCCTGGTGGACCCGCACTTGGAAGTCTAAGTGCTGCTGTGGAAAGCGTTTGGAATCCATGAGGGAAAATAAAAGTTAAGGCAACAGCTTCTTTCCTGGACAACTGTTTCAAAGACAGATTCCTTTTTTTTTTTTAAGTTCATTTATTTATTCTGAGAGGGAAAGAGCACACGCAGGGGAGGGGGAGAGAGAAGGGAGAGAGAGAATCCCAAGCAGGCTCCATGCTGCCAGCACAGAGCCCGATGCGGGGCTCGATCCCGCAAACCGTGAGATCATGACCTGAGCAGAAATCAAGAGTCAGATGCTTTAGAGACTGAGACACCCAGGCGTCCCTAAGCTCTTTTCTGAATTCTTAGGGCACGGTCTAATGGCCACACAACTTGCACAACTGAGTTACACTGTATTTATCAGTTTACCATTCCTCTACCCGGGGCACACTCTCATTCGCTCATCTGTGAAAATGCACATGCCATCCTGTGACGACTCGGTGCCAAGCTCTGCGATTTGTGGGCCAAACAGGCAGACTCCAGGGTCAAAACCGCCTGTGGTCCATTCTTGGTTCTGTTCCCTGCTCTCTGAGCAACCTTAGGCCACTTAATCACCCTCTCTGCGCCTTAGTTTTCTCACCGCTCAAACGTGACATTAATCACTGTCACCGCTTCATGGGATGGCGGATATCAAGGGAGATAATCGAGGCTAATTACTTACGCAGCGCCTGGCGCAGAAGTTGAAAAAGCGTGAGCTCTCCTCATCATGAGCCATTGGCTACATCGTAAACTGTGACAGTAACACCGTGCCTGACTCAACATGCGTCCAGAAGATTCAAGGGGAGGGGCGCCTGGGGGGCTCCGTCAGTAAAGTGGTTAAGTGTTCAACCTCGGCTCAGGTCCAGATTCACGGTCCACAGGTTCAAGCCCCGGATCGGGCTCTGTGCTAACAGCCCAGAACCTGGAGCCTGTTTCGGATTCCGTGTCTCCCTCTCTCCCTGCCCCTCCCCTGCTCACACGCTGTCTGTCTCTCCTTCAAAAATACACACACATACACACACACACACACAAGGAAGAAGAAAAAGATTAAGGAAGATCTTTTCTCTTTGCTGGACTGCAGGAAGGTACTGTTAGCGGACACACACCCCGTGTGAGAAGGAGGCTGCACTGTTGTGCGGGGCTTGCACACAGGGGGAACTTTCCAGACGTAACTCCTTGAAAGCATCTCTCCCCTCTCTGGTCTCTCTGGAGGCCCCTTCGCAGAACCTGCTGCCCATCCACACCTCACAGAGCGAGGGTCACGCAGATGCTTTGTTTCCTCCTCAGGGTTGTCCTTCCTCTCTCTGTCTTCTGTTTTTGGAGTGTGGGTGGGAAAATGGAGGTGGGAAGGGGAGTTTGCCTCTGCTCTTGGAAACTTTTTTTAACATAATGTGCTTCAAAAAAAAATTTTTTTTTTGAGAGAGAGAGAGACAGCATGAGCAGGGGAGGGGCAGAGAGAGGGTGACACAGAATCCAAAGCAGGTTTCAGGCTCTGAGCTGTCAGCACAGAGCCCGACATGGGGCTCGAACCCACGAACTGGGAGATCATGACCTGACCCGAAGTCGGACGCTTCACCGACTGAGCCCCCCAGGCTCCCCTAAAATGTACTTTTAAAAATGATGGAAACCAAACAGGCACAAACCACCCACAGCGCGGCTCTCTCTGCTCTGGTCTCTCCAAGCCTCGCTGTGTATTTACATCCTATGAGACGCTTCCCATTCACCCGAGAGACGCTGGTCTCGAACGGGATCGCAGGGCTCCCTCCACTCTGGCTCCACTTCCGACGGTCCGAGTCCGGGTCCCGCTGCCCCGCGAAGCCGTCTCAGGGGAGCTGTCGCTGATCTGACGCTCGAAGCTCCCACATCCAGGGAAGAACCTTTGTGAACGTCAGGGATTCAGATCTGCCGCACGTCACAGGCTTTGAAATATTTACACTGTGTGCTTTTAAAGAAATGTGGCTTAAGTGTTACTGTGCCCTCAGATCCTCAGGGGGGAGGTAGGAGCAGTTCCGCCACCTTGTCCTAAAGTTAAGAATTCTTGGGGACAAGTCATGGAATCTATGAGAAAGCAGCTAAAACGCTCAACGTAGGCACGTTTCCAAGAAGGGTTTTAGTAGAAGACGGGGCGCGTCGTGTTAGGAAAGAGGTGATCGATGTTGTCAGAGCAGGGGTCCGACCGTCACTCGCCAATAGGGTTTCCCGCCTCATCTGCCGTCTCTCCCGTTGTCTGGGGCACGTACTTATTTATTAATTCCTCCCGTGAGCTGGTGACCATAGGGTGCGATTTACGTCCCCAAGGAAACGGTGAGATGCTGGCGACTTTGAAGGAAAGCATCTCTCGTATCCCCAGCTACGAACTTTTTAATTTTAGTGATACAATGGGGGCGCCTGGGTGGCTCAGTCGGCTGAGCATCCGGCTTCGGCTCAGGTCATGATCTCGCGATTTGTGGGTTCGAGCCCCGCGTCGGGCTCTGTGCTGACAGCTACTTCAGAGCCTGGAGCTGCTTCTGATTCTGTGTCTCTCTCTCTCTCTCTGCCCCTCCCCTGCTCGTGCTGTCTCTCTCTGTCTCTCAAAAATAAATAAAAAACATTAAAATTGTTTTAAATAAAAAAATTTAATTTTAGTAATACAGGAGTCCAGAGGGTGGAGAAAGCACTTGTATCAGACGTGGTGCTGATCTGACCGCTGGGAAGGGGGTGAGGAGGAGGCGAGCAGGGAAGGGAGTGAGGAGGAGGCGAGCAGGGAAGGGGCGAGGAGGAGGCGAGAAGGGAAGGGGGCGAGGAGGAGGCGAGCAGGGAAGGGGCGAGGAGGAGGCGAGCAGGGAAGGGGGCGAGGAGGAGGCGAACAGGGAAGGGGGCGAGGAGGAGGCGAGCAGGGAAGGGCAGAGAGACCCTCAAGCTGTGAGCCTGGCACGTAGTCTTGGCCATAACGCCGCGGGGCAGGGTGGGCAGACCGCCTGGTAAGGGGAGCCCCGCACTGAGTCGAAATGCTCTAGCCTCCCACCCACGAACTTCGGGTTCGCAAAGGAGACCAGTGAGGCGCCTGCGCCCCCAGCAGTGGGCGGGACTCAGCAGCAGAGCACGTCACGTGGCCCAAGAAGTTATATGCTGGGGGCGCCTGGGGGCTCAGTCGTTGAACATCCGACCAGATCATGACCTTGTTCGTGGATTCAAGCCTCGCATCAGGCTCTGTGCTGGCAGCTCAGAACCTGGAGCCGGCTTCGGATTCTGTGTCTCCTCTCTCTCTCTGCCCCTTCCCTGTTCATGCTCTAATCTCTCTCTCTCTCTCTCTCTCTCTCTCTCTCAAAAAAATAAATAAACATTAAAAACATTTTTAAAAGAAAGAAATGACGCTTTAGCAGGTGGCTCTCAACAGGATCGTCTCACCCAGCGCTGCTTAGACGGGAGCTGGGGCTGCAGAAGACAGAAAGTGCGAGAGTCACCGTCTCTGCTTCCTACTTTCCCTGGTCCTCACTGTGTCCCTCCTCCCTCCTCCCTCCTCTGGCACGTATGCTCCTGCCCCTTTTTCCTTTTTCTTTTTTTTAATTTCTTGATATTTATTTATTTTTGAGAGAGGGAGAGAGCGCACGCGCGCACATGAGTGAGGGAGGGGCAGAGAGAGGAAGACATAGAATCTGAAGCAGCTCCAGGCTCTGAGCTGTCAGCACAGAGCCTGACTCGAGTCTCGAACCCACGAACTGTGAGATCGGGACCTGAGCAGAGGTCAAATGCTTCACCGACTGAGCCCCCCAGGCGCCCCATCCTGCCCTTCTTCAAGACTCGCCTCAAAGATCGCCTGCCATCCTTCACCGCCTCCTGCCTACAGCTGTCCTAACTCCAGCCTGCACTCCGTCTCCTGCGATCGGCTTCCATGAGCCCCTTTGGTCTCCCCCCAGCCCCCACCAGCTGCTGTCTACACAGCAGCCAATATAGAATTAGGGCCAGATCCCTGTTTACTTCTCTCCAGCCAGCCTGGTCATCTTTCAGTTCCTCTGGCTCACCACTCACTTCTCTCACACACACACACACACACACACACACACACACTCACTCCGTCACCCCGGCCCTCCCACATTTCTCTTCCCCTGCCTGGATGATCGTTCCCCCCCTCTTGATCTGACTGACTCCTGCTCACCCCCAGAGCACGCCCCCCTTCTCCCTACACCAATGACATTTCTCACAACTTCCTGTATTTTCCCTCATTGCCCTTAAGAGAAGCAGAAACCCCGTACTGATTTCTGTGAAAATCTGATGGGAGTTTATCCCCTACTGGAACATACGTTGGCGTAAGATCAGGCACTGTTTGTCCACTGTTCTTTCTCCCGCAGAGCTCTGGGCATAGAGTAAATGCTTAATAAATCTTCGTGGACAAATGCATGAACAGCATCCCAGATTTCTCCAGTTGTAGCTAATGACGCCCACGGCTCGCTGCTGAGTCCACACAGATTAACACATTGCCCCTGGCAGCTGAAGGAAGGTCTCCCAGGAGGGGAATCCTGGTCTTTGCTTTTGCTTCCTTCTTCTGAGTGCATAGTCAGTTTCCTTGCCCCTCCCCCGGCCGTTGTATGAAGAAGGGCATTCGAGGGAAATGTCCTTTCTGGAAATTAATTAGGAATATTTCTTCCATGACACGCAGACTCTGACCCCCAGCGTGCCCACAGGGACCAAAAACATAAGTCCTTCCTCGATTCTTTTTTTTTATTATTTAATGTTTATTTATTTTAGAGAGACAGAGAGAGAGACAGTGTGAGCAGAGGAGGGGCAGAGAGAGAGGCAGACACAGATCTGAAGCAGGCTCCAGGCTCTGAGCTGTCAGCACAGAGCCTCACGTGGGGCTCGAACCCACAAACTGTGAGATCATGGCCTGAGCCGAAGTCGGATGCTTAACCCACTGAGCCCCCAGGTGCCCCAGTCCTTCATCTCTGAAGCATCTATGCACACGTTTCCAAACTCACAACCTATTTGAAAAAATACCCTGTGAGTGGCCTCGGAGATGAGATTGCACTTGGGAGGCTGTCTCGTGGTCAGGTGGCGTTGCTTACATGTGTTTTCATAAAGAGCTTAGCACAGCGCCAGGAACACAGGTGCGCGGGGAGTGTTTGCTGCTGCAATTTCTTCTCCTCACGCGAAGCAAAGTCTAGAACATCAGCGTCTCAGTCCTGCATGGACGCAGGAGGAGGAGGCTAGCCGTACGTGGGTGGCCAGGGACACCTCGGCAGAAGGTGACTTAGAGCAGGGACAGCCTCAGCAGGAGGTGACTTTTGGGCAGAGACCTGAAGGAGGAGCAAGTCACGCAAAGATCTGGTGGCAGAGTGTTCGCGGCAAGAGGAATAGCAAGAGCAAAGGTCCTGAGGAGGACGTAGCTTAGTGCATCTGGGAAGAGTGAGAAAACAGCATGGCTGAAGGAAAATTAGTGGGTGGAGTGATGGGCCAGGGGGGTGATCAGGCAGAGGGTGTGGGTTTTGTTCTAAGTGTATTTCTAAGCAACTGGAGATTTTTAAACCAGAAACCAACATGATCTATGTATACAAATATTTATGAGTCTAAATGTCTGGAGAATGGGTGGTGAGGGAAATGGTGCGATAATGGATGTGAGGAGAGCCGTTAGGGTCTAACTGGCCTTCGATATGTCATTTCACCTCCCTGACCCTCAGTGACCTCCTCTGCTGAGTCCAGCTCCAGCAGGTCCAGGGGACCCTGAAGGATGGATGGTGTTGGCAAAAGGGAGCGAGAGAGCCTCGGCTTCTTTCTGCTCCCCAGGCAGGCGTCTCTGCACTGACCCGAGAATCAGCTGTATTTATTGAAAAAATGTATGGGGTACAAAACAGAAGTGGCAATTGCCTTAGACACTGATTTCTGATGACAAATTCTTTGGTATGTAAAAATGTCCCAGAACATAGATTGGTGGAAGACTCCTGCGTAATCTTTACCAACAGAGACTGAAGTAGATGCTTATCACATGGGGAAGGAAGGGATCTTGAGCATTCAAATACAAGGCGATGTTTTCAGCACAGCAAAGGCAAGAGTTAGGTCTTTGTGAGCAGGGGTCAACAGCCTGTTTTCCTGAGGGGAAGAAAAACAGGCTTTCCCAGGAAATGTAATATTTGTTCCTATAATCACAAAAGAAACTCCTATAACAAGTTTTTTCATAAGGTACAAGTCACATATTTTTAGCATAAGAAGGCAAGTCACTCCTGATGTCAGTCAGTCAGGCGCCTTGGAGGTCGGTGCTCAAGCGGAAACTGAGTGGGGGCTGAGTGGGTGTAGACTATGGTCGCCATAGTGGGAGGACTTGCAACCCGCCTGACCTCAGAAATGGCCCCAGCACGCCTCTGTAAAATGAGAACAAGAAAACCCCCCTCTGAGACTTCTAAGAATTCAGTGATAGGAGCACAGTGCCCCCAACACAGAGTAAGGCCTCATTCAAGATAGTCTATGGGTTTCTTTTTAAAAATTATTTATTTATTTTTGAGAGAGAGAAGGGGCACAAGCAGGGAGGGGCAGAAAGAGAGGGGAGCAGAGGACCCAAAGCAGGCTCCCCGATGTCAGCACAGAGCCCGATGTGGGGCTCGGACCCGGGAACTGTGAGATCATGACCTGACCCCAAGTCAGAAGGGTCACAGACTGACCCATCCAGGTGCCCCCATATAGTCTACTGTTCCCCAAGATTCCTCTCTGGTGTGGAATTCTTTTGGAACAGAAACTTTGATGAGCTTCGTTACTGAAACTCTCAGACATCAATGGATTGCAGATGTCCAAGACGTCCCCACCAATGAGAACAAAATCCCTTGTGAAAGGGAATCACATGACAGCAACACTCGTAGGATTGTCCTTTGCCGGGGAGGTCACATCCTCTAAGGGACGCGCGGTGTAGACTGGAGGCTAGAACCATGGAGTCAACCTGGTCTCCAGAATTAGACCAGGGCCATCCTGGACCGCTGTGGGTGCCCTGTGGGGTGGGTGACCGTACAAGCCCGCGGTGCTCTGGAAAACAATCCACTACCTTTCACGACAGGCAAATCCATCAGCTTAGCTGATGCCAGTCTGGACACGCCCAAGCAAGTGTCGTGTTGCAACACCTGGTCGGTCTGGACGCACACGCGGTCTTCTTTCTAGACAGACGCAAGCACCTCTCAGAGGGCCGGCCTCCTCTCTTCCGGGTGCGTTAAGTGGATTTCACGGAATTGTGATGATGGGTTGGAGACTGTGTTTTTGTTTTCTTCCCAGTGTGGACAGTTGAAGTATAATTTTCAGAAAGGTGAACCCATGAGTCTCAGGAAAACATAAAATGAACTCATGTCAAAGATCTCATTAAGCGGATTAATGAATGAGAGAGCCACTAGGCTGTGGAAACTAGGTCAAAGAGCATTGGAGGATCCAGGTATTTGTAAGCAACTCAATAAAGGGACAGTAAGGGGCGCCTGCGTGGCTCAGTTGGTTGAGTGTCCAATTTTGGCTCAGGTTGTGATCTCAGGGTTCATGAGTTCAAGCCCCGAATTGGGCTTTGTGTTGTCAGTGTGGAGCCTGCTTTGGGCCCTCCGTCCCCCCCTGTCTTTGCCTCTCCCCTGCATGCACTCTCTCCCTCTCTCTTTAAAAAAACGAATAAACTTTAAAAAAGATAAAGGATTACTAAGAAAGGATCGCAGGCTAGTTCCAAAGCTGGTGAAAATCTGCACAGTAACACAGCACAAACTTCCAGGCTCTTTCCTTACCGTGCACGGATTATCTGTCTCTTTGACAAGAAAAAGAGCGTGGAACTTCACTAAATCCTGGCCCGTGATCCATCCTCGTTAAAAGGCTCTAAAACTGTGTTCCCTCTCAATGCTTCGTCCCTGCTGGATTCTGTAAGCCGAGCACCGCGTTCGCTGGGCACCCACTCACAACACACTCGAGGGACGGTAATTGAGTGTGATTAGCTAGGTCCTGCAGCCCGTTTTCTGGACATCTCAGTGGTCATTCTTGCTGAGAGCCACCCGAGGGGATGGGCAGGGTCACGGAGCCAGCCTCCTTTTTACCCCGCTCTAGACAGAAACAGACTCTCATCTTGGCGCCGGGTCTCTGTCTCCCGAAGACTTGAAAACAGGCGCGTCACACGACTCCTCCTCATCTACCCATTAACTCCATGAGCAGCCAGTGAGCACCTACTGTGTACCAGAAGCTGCGGAAGCGGTGAGAGCAGGGGAGGGGGGCTCTCTTGGGGCCTATACCCGGACACAGATGTCAAACAGACAACCATCGACATCATGAGTTACACGTGAGTGTCGTCAGTACTGAGGTGGAAAGGCATTGAGCGAAAACATGGCGAGAACTAGCTGGGTCTGGGGGAGTCTGAGTGTTAAGAAATCCTTTTGCAAGGAAGGAACATCTCGGAGGAGTCTGGAAAAGATGAGTGGGTCTCACCAGGCGCACAGCTGATGACGTTTTGGGTGGAGGGGGTAGCCCGTGTGAAGGACTCGGGCCCCACCGAGGGTGCTGCTCATGTGGGGGAGGAGGAACCGATACCCGGAGCCTGGGAAATGTGGGCGAGAGTGGAATCGCAGAGCGGCCTGGGGTTTGACAGAGTTGGGGCTACAGGGGAGCCACGGAAGGCTCACAGAGCGGACCGTCCCATGATCCAAACTGGCATCCCCAAAGTCCAGCGCTGGGACCCGTGCCGTTCCTTGGGAACATTCAGCCAAGGTTGGCTGTGCTCGTGAGGGAAAGAATGAACAGCTGGGGGACCCTGCGTGGGCCTCATCCCCGGAAGGCGAGCAGGTTTTGTTAGCCTCAACGGGGCTCTCTGCTTTTCAGTGTCACCCCGTCAATTTGCTCCGTCTCCAGCCAGCGAGATCTGCGCCATCCCTGCCGGGTGAGGGTTTGGGGTTCACCAGGGATGGAGAGAAGGTGTCCACGTGCAGGGATGGCCTTCATAGCTCACATGCTCTAACGCTGCAGGACTATGTTCCTTCTCTTAAAAATGGGTTGGAGGGGCGCCTGGTGGCTCAGTCGGTTAAGTGTCCGACTTCAGCTCTGGTCATGATCTCACAGTTCGTGGGTTCGAGCCCCACCTTGGACTCTGTGCTGACGGCTCGGAGCCTGGAGCCTGCTTTGAAGTCAGCGTGTCCCTCTCACTGCCCCTCCCTGCTTGGGCCGTCTCTCTCCCTCTCTCAAATAAACATTAAAAAAAGAAAAATAAAGAAAAGATATTGAAGAAAGCAGTTTACTGATGCAGAAAGGTGTTCATGAATCTATTATTAAGTTAAATAAAAGACTGCAAAACTGTGTGTAGCTGATGATCCCATTAAGTTTTAAAGTACAACTGACTTGGGGGGGTCTGGGGGGGCTCAGTTGGTTCCCCGTCCGGCTTTGGCTCAGGTCATGATCTCGTAGTTTGTGAGCCCTGCATCATGCCCTGTGCTGACAGCTCAGAGCCTGGGGCCTGCTTCGGATTCTGTGTCTCCCTCTCTCTCTGCCCCTCCCTGCTTGTGCTCTGTCTCTCAAAAATAAATAAACATTAAAAAGTTTTTTTTAATAACTCAACTGACTCGGGACACCTGGGTGGCTCAGTTGGGCATCTGACTCTTGATTTAGGCTCAGGTTATGACCTCACGGTTGTGGGATCAAGCCCCACATTGGGCTCTGGGCTGAGTGTGGGACCTGAGATTCTCTCTCTCCTTCTCTGCCCCTCGCTCGTGTGCTCTCTAGATAGACAGGTAGGTAGATAGATGATAGATACATAGATACATACAGAGATAAAGGAAATGCAACTGACTCCCAGTTTATATATTTGAACCAACGTGCACAAGACCTGAGAGGTCGTAACCAAAGGCATGACAGTACTTGCCCGCGGCGGGCATCTCTGTTTTCTTCTGTCCGCTTATCACTATCTTATGGTCTCTCCGTAATGAGTTTGTTGCTTTTGCAGTAAGAAGACAGTTCCACGCACGAAAGTTGTTCATGACGCCCTAGATCTCAGCTGCAGGAGACGTTTTGTGGGACTTCTCAGTGCCTGTGTGTCTGCATTCTACTTAACGTTTCTCAGATACACCCGTCACGGTGTTTCTCTGAATCCACACGGACCTGCCTGTGTGTTTACGGGGATACTTTTTAGCAACTGGACATCCAGTTCCATTTTTTGTAACAGAAAAACTTTATGCAAAAAAAAAAAAAAAGGCCACACTTCTTCACAAACATAATAAGATGGTTGATCATTTTTGCTTTGTTTTATTTATAAGCTGTATGTACTGGGAGCTCATAAGCATCAAAAGTATAATTACCTAAATTTAATTGAAGAAAAAGGAAAAAGCAAGTGGAAGGCTAGATACTAAAACGGTATGAAAAGTCACCTCTGAGCGGCGGGATTATGGGTAATTTTCACCGATTCCTTTCTTCCCTGTATTTCCCAACGTCGCGGTGTGAAGTATGCACTGATGCAGTCAGAGGGGGTTCTGTTAAACCCCACGGAACAAACCGCCTTCACGTAATTCAGCAAAACCTTCAAGTAAGAAAGAGGCTCCACTGCCCATTGCTGCAAGGTGATTCTCCTTTGAGGATCGGGTGCTGAGAGATCGTGAGTTCTGAGAATTAGGGAGACCGACCGGGTTTGTTCCTGGCTGTGTGACCACAGAGAGACGGGTCACTAACCTCCGGATCTCTGCTTGATCACTCACCAGTTAGCGGATGTTTACTGAGCATCTCGGACGCACCTAAGTCTGTGCGCGATGTTGGGGACTGAGCAGCAAACAGGTGAGCTGTGGTCCCAGCAGTCACGAAACTTCCAATCCGATCCAGGAGAAAGATACCAAGGGCCAGACAAGGAGTGCTGTCATTGCTAGGGTTGTAACCGTCAGCCTTTACTGAGCGCCTACTAAGTGCCAGGCACTGTTCTGTGAGCTTTGTGGATGTAACAACCCACTGAATTCTTTTTTTTTATGTTTATTTATTTTCAAGAGAGAAACAGAACACAAGCAGGGGAGGGGCAGAGAGAGAGGGAGACACAGAATCTGAAACAGGCTCCAGGCTCCGAGCTATCAGCACAGAGCCTGATGCAGAGCTCGAACTCATGAACCTCAAGATCATGACCTTAGCCAAAGTCAGATGCTCAACCAACTGGGCCCCCCAGGTGCCCATAACCCACTGACTTCTCCCTGAGGGAGATACTATCATTAGTCCCATTTTACAGACAAGGAGGATGAGGCCCAGCGAGAGTAGCTAATGTGCTCAAAGGCACACAGCTAGGACCTCAGCCTCGTGCTCTGCTGCCCTCACACACGCAGGCCGTGGTCATCACAATTCGAGAGGCTGCACAAGTTCGACTTCCCTGAGGACAGGACCTCTCACAAGAGCCCCCCAAGGATGGGTAGGAATAAATCAGGCAAAGAGTAAGGCCGAGAGCCTGTGGGCTGGTGGAAACCCACGACTGCGCTCCAAGCCACACGTGCTGGTGCAAAGTTTCTGGCAACAGTAATAATGATGACTTCTCCCCCCTCCTGCCCCCAGGCCCTCCTGGCCAGAGCGCTTTACGACAACCACCCGGACTGCTCCTACGAGCTGGCTTTCTGCAAAGGAGACATCTTGACCATTCTAGAACAAAATGTGCCGGAAAGCGAGGGCTGGTGGAAGTGCGTGCTCCACGGACGGCAAGGTCTGGCCCCTGCCAACCGCCTCCAACTGCTCCCGGAGGCCCCCGAAGACAGGCCCCGGCCCCCCTTCCTGCGAGGGGCGGAGGACGCTCTCGCCGGCTCCGAGGGGACCTACCAGGTGCCCGTCCCGCTCCAGCCCCCGACGCCAGGCCCCGTGTACGAGCACATGAGGAGCTGGGTGGAGGGACCCCCGTCCACCCCCGCCCAGGTCTACGAATTCCCTGACCCACCTTCCAGAGCCAGAATCGTCTGCGAAAAGACCCTAAGCCTTCCGAAACAGGTATGCACGTTTCCAGATGGAACAGGCGGGTCACGCGGTACGTAAACCCAGGGGCTTCCCTCTCCCTTGAGTTCTTGGTGGCCTTCAGGAGATCCAATGCGCAAAGTGGGGGCCTGCACCAGGCATGATCGGTGAACGTGTATTTGGCCCCCACATCAGTTACCACTAATCTTCTCGGCACCCCGGTGACTCCCCTGCTCTCCAAGACGGCCACGCTCCGCGGAGATCGAATGCCAAGTGGAGCTGTTCACGGAAGTTCTGGACTTTCAGGGCAGCCTCTCTGTGCACCAGGACTCCCAGTGACAGGTTCAAGGGCAAGAAATCACTCAACAGGTTTAACATCTGTATTCCTTTCAACCAAGAAACCAGACTCCCAGAAGTGCTACAAAAATACACAAGAAGGCAAAGCTGTGTCTGGGTGAGGAGGCCACAGCCATTATAGCATTTTTGGTTTAGGGAAGAATCAAGGAAGCCTAAACGTTTGTTGATGGGGAGTTCTGTCCTATCTCCGCAACATATGAGGCATCTGTGGAAAAGTGATGAAGTAGTTCCTAGAGGCGGAAGCGGAAAAGGAACCATTTAAACAAAAACCAACCCAAACCCAAAACGATCCGCGTGCACACATGCGTGCACGCCCGTGCACGGAAAGAACACACACCAGCAGTGGGTCCCCTTCGGAAGTGGAATTGGTCAAGGAGGAAGTGAAAGAAGGCGTCCAGCAGGGACCTTTATTTCATTCACCCCTGTGTCCACAGCACCTGGGGCTGGGACTTGAGTGTGTTGCTACTCGGAAAATGTGCGATGAGCAGAGAACTCAGGAAGCAGATTTGTGTGTTACTTACGGCATGGATGACAGCCACAATTTTAGAAAATAGCAACTTAAAAGCAGAGGAAAAGAAGCACTACGTAAATACAGACTAAAATCTTTTTTAAGAAGGAAAGCAATTTAAAAATGTTTTTAATGTTTATTTTTGAGAGGGAGAGACGCAGTGTGAGCGGGGGAGGGGCAGAGAGAGAGGGAGTCACAGAATCCAAAGCAGGTTCCAGGCTCTGAGCTGTCAGCACAGAGCCCAACGCGGGGCTCGAACTCATGAACTATGAGATCAAGACCTGAACGGAAGACGGATGCTCAAGTGACTGAGCCACCCAGGTGCCCCAGAATGAAAGCAATTTAAAGAAGAAAGGAGAAAAATAATGTATTGTTTTCCCCCGGGCCCAGGCCTTGATGAGGGGCTAAGCGTGCAGAAGAGATCTGCACGGCCTTCGGTCCCTGTGGGTGTTTCCTGCATTGCACACTTTGCTCTCAGCTCTGGGCAGGGGTCCTGGCTAAGTGCGCGTCCAGGAAAGACCCCGCCCCTGATGTATGTGCGGGGGACCCTGAGAAGCTCCCGCTAACCACCAGGATTCCTCCACACCATGTCCAACACCTACTTCAAACAGAAAGGTGTTGGTGTCTTAAAATATTTCGGATACTCCAGATTTTCTAACCCCCCGGGCTGCCAGGCGGAGGAGCAGGCGGCTGTCACACGAACAGCTGCTGCTCAGGGGCGCTGGCTCCAAACCCCAGGAGGACGCGGCTCGGCCGTCTGACGGCCCCTTTTCTGGAACAACTGGCCCCCGTCGCAGCTGACAGACAGCAGCTGACTCAGAGCCGGGCCGTGGGGGTTGCTCCTCCAAGAAGGAGTGGCCTTCGCCGAAGTTAATCTGAGTCACCCCCCCACCCGCCCCCAAAAGACAAACAGGCATGATGACTGTTGTTCATCAGGCACCCGAGCGCCCGAGCCAGGTCAGGCTCCTCCGACTTTCACGTTTGCTACGTGGATGAAGAGACCAGGGACAACATGGCGCCTCATGACCATGGACTTAACGTCTAGACTGGCATCGCGATCAACAGAAAGACCAGCTAACCCTCTAAACCTAACTCAGAAAAGGGTCAGAGGCTCGTCCTTGCCATGAAGCGTGTCTGTGTTTGGAGCCCTAGCCCGTGTGAGGCTATGGCGGTTGACAAAAACCACAGGCACCAGCGGGGAATTCAGAAGCCAGGGGCCCTTGGCCCGTGGCCACTCAAAGTGGCCCCTTGCGGCGGCCCCGGTAAAACACCTGGGGAACTTTCCTTTTTCTCCTGCTTCAGTTCTGTGGCTGCCCCGTCTGCATTTTTGCTCCCTCCTCCCCTTTCTGTTTGTATGGCCTTCTCCGTGCTTGGAGGGGGGGGACCTCACAGCAAGAGATGCCACCTGCGGCTTGGAAATCAGCACCGCCCAATCACCTGTGTTCTGGGGCAGCCTTGGCCATGCTCAGAGAGCGGACACGTCATAACACCCTGGTGTACCTGTCTCGCTGTGCCATTTCTAAGTTCTCCTCCAGTTGAGCCTTCTGGTGATTCTAAGCAATTCCACTGCTGCTTCTACCACAAGAAGGAAGGAGCTAGAAGAAACGGATGAAAAGCAGTTGAGAATCTTCTGATCCACGGAAAAGGCAGAGCTGTCCGCCCCACTCATGTAACCGGGGGTCAGCCCAGACACCGCGGCGGCTGGGGAAACCCATTCTGGCCGGGAGCGCTTGTTGCTACAATTGGGCAAGTCCAGCCGCCAGCTTTGAGCTGTTTTCCAACGGGCTTGGAACCCGCCAGCTGGACCACTTCACAGACCCCCCTTATCCTTGCCCTGACTGTCCCTAGATTAAGGTTGGCCACGAATTAAAAACCAAGTAGGTGAAAATAGGTCACCTTTCCCAAGCCGACTAATCCAGGATCCTACACGTCAGAAGCAGACATCCATCTCTGCGGGTTTTGAGAACAACTCTTCATGTTACGGAGGAGGGAATTCGTTTCCAGGGAGGTGAAACGGCCCATCCAGGGTCCCAGGGTATCGGATCCCAGGGACGGAAGCTTCCTCGTGCCTGTGTGGGGCTGTCTGTGCCCCCAGACTTTGCGTGCCTGCCCTGGCTCTCTGTTTTCCTGACTCTGTGGCTGATACTCTCTGTTCTCTAGACTTAGCTTTTTTTTTTTAAGTTTATTTATTTGTTTTTGCGAAGAAAGAGAGGGAGAGAATGATCTGGGGAAGGGCAGAGAGAGAGATGAACGGAGGATCCATTCTGTGCTGACAGCAGAAAGCCAGATGAGCTCAAACTCACAAATGGTGAGATCGTGACCTGAGCCGAAGTCGGATGCTTAACCGACTGAGCCCCCCAGGCGCCCCTGCATTAGCTTTTTACTGAGATTTAATCTACAGATCCTAAGGGCGTCTCTTGGTCAGTAGTATCCATATCAAGTAATAGAACAAAATGAGCCCCTGCTGAGCGCCCCTCCCACCTTCTCCGAGTCACTTCCCCCACGGTAACCACTCTCCTGGGCTTTGTTTTACTTTTTATTCCAACTTCCTTAATATAATCTGCTAGCCTGAATTTTTTTTTTTTAATCACCATACAAAGAACATGTCTGAGTTGGTCTAAATTCAGAAAGGGGAATCTTCCATATTTCAAGTGAAAAGGGTCCAACTTCCTGGTGGAATTCCTCTCGGACCCGCCAGTTCCTGAACTGGAAGTTTCCATCCGTCCCCCCAGACTTTTTGCAACCACATTTCTCAAACATGTTCCTTAACTGATTACCACCTTGAACCCATGTTTTCCAAGAAACACGGGGCGTTTCTGAACCAGCTCCCTTTGCCTGAAATTCTACACGCAGGAAAGTCCCTTTGTTCTCTACGGCGGGGGGGGGGGGGCTTAAAAGGCATGTGTGACCCACAAAGTCAGCTAGGTAAATAAAATGGGGCTTGGGGCCGCAGGGGGTTATGGGAAAGGGAAGAGCGTCTGGGAAAGCTCTGCGATGGGGGAGGGCTTGGGGGTTAGAATAAGTAGAGGCAGGAGGAAGGAAGAATGGCGGTGATGGCCAATGGCGCCGTTGGGGACACACCATGCCTGGTCCCTGGGGCTCCCCCTGCCCCGGGGAATCTTGGGTTTAACCTAGACCGCAGCGGAGAACCCCTCTCCTAGACCAACCAGCCTGAGACTAGCAGGGACCAAGTCAGGTTTATTGCCCCACCGGAGAGGAAGGGCTCACAGAGCATAGGGATTGCCGGGCGTCTCAGAAGCAGAATAAGGTAGAGAACTAATTATGGGTAAAGGTGGGGGTTTGTGTAAACAAACCCTGTCTTGATGGGCCCTAAGCAAACAGGGCAGCGTCTAAAGGGTCCGCTTCGGCCCCGGCAGCAAAGCTGATGCAGGCTGCTCCTTCCTTGGGAACTGCCGGGTTGAGGTCGATGTGGCTCTTGCCACCCCCCACCCCCTGCCCCGTCTGAAGCTCTGCGTTGGGGGTGGAAAGCGAGCCTGCCTCTCGGACAGGAGTGGGATGCTTCCTTCTTGCTGCTAGAGCTTCAGACCGCAAGGCTTGTGGGAGCCCAGGACTTTAGAGAACCCGGTTTCTCTGTGAGTGAGAAACAGTTGTCATTCAGAAGGACGTTATTTTGACAGCTGAGCGTGTCCTGGGGAGAGCGGTCGGTCCTGTCTGTCTTGCAGTTGCTTCATCCAGAGCTGTGATTCCAGGCTGATGCGTGGGGGGAGGTCTAGCACCCTAGTACAGGTGTGAACATTCTTGCACCCAAACAAGCAAATAAGTGAGTAAAGACGAGCACTTACTTCGTGCCGGGCACTGAGCTGGGTCCCTCTTGTGAACAAAGGGACCCTGACCGAGCCCTCCCCAGCCTGGACTGCCTTCCCGGTCTCCGCATATTCGGGTCCTAACCATCCACACAGTCCAATTCCAAAAGCCGTCTTCAGTGACAGGTTCCTGGGCACCAGATGGGAAATGCAGTCGGCCTCTGATGGACTCTCTGGACTTGACCTTCTCCTCTCCTCAAGGCCCCGCCTCGCTCTTCAGTCTGTGTCCTGGCTCTGTCTAACCTTGACCCTGCCAGACGGCATCCCCTCCCTTGTAAAGTCACCCATTCCGGGCCCCTCCTGGGGACTTTCTTGGTCGAGAGGTCTGACGAGAGGCCCCGCAACTGTATGATTTTAAAGTCTGCCAGGCGATGGGTTCCCTGGCCAGGTTTGGAAGCGGCCATCTTGGAGCAGCCAGAGAGGTTCTGGATCTAGGGGGGCCATTCACTGGGGACCCAGTGACTCCAGGCCACCATTGGTCTGGTCACCTCCTGCGGCCCCATCAGCCCTCGGCTCGAGTGACACATCCTGGGACCTGCCCCCGTCCCCTCCACACCCACGACAGTCCCTTCACTTTACATCCCATAGAGCCTCTCTGCTGGTCTGGCCCATGGCTACATCCTCCACATCATCAGATGAGCACATTAATAACCCTGGATTCGAATCACAGCCTTGGATCCCCAGGGAACGTGCATCACAGCCTCGGATGCCCAGGGAATCCTCCTGGGCGGGATTCAGAGACCCAGAACATCTGATTCAGGGCCCAGGAATCTGCATTCGGGCCCACTTCCCAGCTGAGGCTGATGCAGGTGGAAGGCTGTCCTCCACCAATGTCCTCCCCGCCTCACGTCCTGGGTCCCCTGTCTGAGCAAAAGGGCCGCCGGTAGGGGTGCGGGGAGGATGCCTCCACGCTGCGGGGGCTGCTTTGCTGAGTGAGGGTCACTCGGAATGTGATCTGTGGACCCCACGGTGACATCTTCCCGCGCCTCTTCTTTCTCGCCCCCAGGCCGTCTTCACCGTGCCCAGGCCTGCTCGGGCCTCTCTGCCTGCTCTGTCCTCCCGCGTGTATGACGTGCCGACCCAGGGCCGGGGCCCCGCGCTGCCGAAGGTGAGTCTCGGCTGCGGCCCTGCCCCACGTGCCAGGCTCCCCGAGTCACAGGGATGGCCTTCCGCGTCCCCGCAGGCGCCCCCGCCTCTCCCCACCTGTGTTTGAGCCTCTCCTACCTGCAGGCTCCGAGGGGGCCAGTGCCTGTTCAGGGGCTCGGGGCCAAAATTTCCTCCCCAGCTCCAGTCCGGCAGGTCGCCTCCAGCCTCCGCCTCCCGGGATGCTCCCTTACTTCCGGTCTGGCTCAGGCTCCACTTCCGGTGTGACCCACCTCTGGCCCGGGGATGAACATACTTGCTCCCTCGGCAGTGACAGTCCATGCCAGGAGCACAGGCAGGGGCACGGGGGATGAGGACAAGGAGGCGCTGGCCTCGGGCACCGAAGTCTTAAAAAAAGACCCACCTGCAGGACTCACTTCCCTCACCTCACCCTCATCCTGGCCCTCTCCACCCTCACTTTTTTTTTTAATGTTTATTTATTTTTTGGAAGAGAGACCAAGAGACAGAGCAGGAGCAGGGGAGGGCAGAGAGAGAAGGAGACACAGAATCCGAAGCAGCTCCAGGCTCTGAGCTGTCGGCACAGAGCCTGACCGGGCTCGAACTCATGAACCGTGATTTCCTGACCTGAACCAAAGTCTGACTGAGCCCCCCAGGCGCCCCCACGAGTCCCAATTTCCCCTTAAAGTCAATTCTGAGCTAATTTGCAGAACTACATGGGCCACTGGTTTCAACTCAGGCAACTGCAGTTCGTTCTATCTAGTTTGTCCCCGTCTTCGGTGGAGAAGGCCATCTTCTAAAAGCATCGAGTCCATTGTTGAAAACATAACCACGTAAACTTGCATCTTGCGAGCATCACCACAGGAAGCCCCAGTCTTCCGTGGTTTGTGTTTCCATTTAGAAGAAAAACACTGGAGTGGGCGGAGTCTCGGGTGTACATCCAACCGGAGGGGGAAATCCAAGTTATCCTTTTCCTCTTTCCCCAGGAGCCAGAGAAGCAGCAGTTATATGACGTACCCGCCAGCCCCAAACAGGCAGGGCTTGGTCCCCCGGCCAGCCAACCAGCGGTAAGCACGACGGGGCGCAGAGATTCGCTGCTAGGAAAATGCGAGCGTCCTCCAGGACGTTTTCTCAGCGTGGTCAGAGTTAGGAATGCAAATTCCTCACAGCAGACTTACTGATGGCCATGACGTTCAGGAATAGGGGGAGCCGTGTGCCTGGGACGAGTCCTCTCTCTTCTCCAGGCCTTTTCTTATGACAGACAGCATCCTCCGAGATGCTCCGCCCACCCCACCCCCACTTCTGGTCTGGCTCTTGCTCCTTCCAGAGCAATTGTGAGAATTGAGATGATCCTGCACAGAACCTACTGCAGTGCTTCGCTCGGAGCAGGAGCTCAGTAGATTTTAGTTAAATCCTTATTATCATATACCTCACAGATGTGTGGTCTTAAAGTAGGTTTTCATTTATTGGAGAGATGCGTTAATTTGAAAATCTGCAACCCATGTTCATCGTTGAATCCTGTCACGTGTATAGAATGCATATACCTTTACCCAAGGTTATCGGGGAAGGCCTTATAAAATAAGGGGCATCTCTGCAGGGGCATTGAGGGATAGATAGGAGTTTGTTAGAGGGGAAGGAAAGGTTTGGAAGGGCTATTAGAACAGAAGGACTGGTCTGGGCAAAATGAAATCTAGTGGCCTAAGAGAGCGCTCTGAGTTCAGGGGACAGTAAACGGCCTGGGTGACCGGACCCACAAGGAAGGTGGTAGCAGGCATGACGCCGAGGCTTAAAGGCGGTTCAGCCAGATTGCGAAGGGCCTTGAGCAAAGGCGGGAACGGGGAGCCCCCGCAGAAGCTTGAGTAGGGGAGTGACAATCGGATTTTTAAGAAGCACAGTAGCCGCCACTTAGTAGGTCCTCAGTGTAACACACACTTGTCAGAGGAGTGGCTCACACCCTCTCTATTGCTACTAACCTGGGCCATTTCGTTTGGTTCTTCACAGGGGCAGAGCGCCCCCCTGACGCCAGCGATCAGCTTGAGGCAAGGCGGTTACAGCACGTTACCGACCCCTCAGAAATCGGGATGGGTCTATGACATGCCAGTACCTCCAGAAAAAGCTAATATGAAAAATACGTCTCTAAGCAGCTTTGCGGGAAGATCAGGGCCCCACACCCTCCCCACGTCCGGCCTCCGCTGTCCTCCAAATAGCAGAGGAGGGGCCCTCGATCCACACCTGCACAGGAACGTGCCCATGCAGAAAAAACTCAGCCTTCCAGAAATCCCTACCTATAAATGTCTGGCCCCGAGTGACGCATTTCCCTTGGTTGAGGGTGTCGGCTACACGGTTCCTTCCGTCCTTCTGATTCCCCAGGTGGAACAGCAGAGCACCAAGCCAAACATTTATGACATCCCTAAAGCCACGCCGAGCGGCCCTCGGGCCCAGAACGAGCTGGGGAGGGGGCATGGGGCTTCAGAGAGTGCCGCGGACTGGGGCTCCTCGTGGCTCTCCGGACAGCCACCATCGCTGTCTCCGGAACCGGACAGCCTGTCCGTCTCCAGTTCCGACAGCAGAGCCAGCATCGTCTCCTCCTGCTCCTCCGCGTCCACGGACTCCTCGTCCGGCTCCTGCTCGGAGGAGTCTGGGAAGGAGCTCTGCCTGGACCTGGACTTGGCCAGAGAGACGGTAGCGGCTCTGCAGCACAAGGTGACCAGCGCTGTCGCAGGCCTGATGCTCTTTGTCAGCAGGAAGTGGAGGTTCCGAGATTACCTGGAGGCCAACATCAGCGCCATCCGCGGGGCCGCCGACCGCGTGGAGGAGTCTCTGAGGGCATTCCTGGATTTCGCCCGCGCGGTCCGAGGGACCGCCTGTAACCTCAGTGACACTAACCTTCAGGCCAGGATCAGGGACCAGCTGCAGACAATCTCCAACTCCTACCAGGTCCTGCTTGGAACAAAGGAGACCCTGGATGGCTGCAATTGGTCCTTGGAAGTCCTTGTGACGGACAAAGTCCAAAACAGCCCAGATGACCTCGAGAGATTTGTCATGGTGGCGCGGATGGTTCCGGAAGACGTCAAGAGGTTTGCCTCCATTGTCATTGCCAACGGAAAGCTCCTTTTCAGGCAGAACTGTGAAAAGGAAGATACCTTGCAAATGACCTCAAATGCACAGTTTAAGTTTGCAGAATGCACCCAGCTTCCCCAAAGAGAAACAGAATCATATCAAAGAAGTGCTCCTTTTAATAAACAGAAGGAAGGGGAGCATTCCCCTGAAATACTGACGAAAAACGGGACAAATATCTGTGAGCAGGTGAGTTCAGAGTGACAGAACACAGGAGGCCTTCAGGTTTTCCCTGGAGCAGCCGCCCACCAATTAGATGCTGAGGGTCCTTCAATAATTGTTAGCTACGGTTCAATAATCGTATATTGAATGATGATACCCTTTCAGTAATTTCTGAGAAACATTGCTTCCACTTTCCAGAGAAGAAACTTCGTGAAAGTACTGTTCTAGATGAAATCTTATTAAGAAGTAAGATAAGCATTTTAATATTAAGGCAGACAGGACGTCTTCCGGAAGCTCGTATCTTGGGGTTTGTCTCTAACACTAGGGTTAGAAAGGACTTTGAAACCCTTTTGAAATCTGTTCTTTGAGCACGTTTTTTAATCTCACCACTGAGTTTCCTTGCATTTTTGAAAGTCGTAGATTTAGTCATTGTCTTTGTGTTTCTTAGAAACAGAAGAGGAAGTGTAAACACTCTTTTGGATCCTGCGTGTTCTTAGCAGACTCCAGCCTGCACTTACTGTTAGAAATGCTTGGCTGCGTGAATTCAGACACTAGAGAGAAAAAGCCTTTGGCTCAAGGATTGCGGGTGTCGGGGGGCGTGCAGCAGGTAGCCCGGGGGCTGCGTCAACATGATGTGGCCCCTTTTTGCCCCAATCTTGCGTGGTATTCTGTCAAAATGCCTGGTGGTTGGTGGAAGAGCTTTAACACATTCTAGAGAAGGTAGAGACCTGAGTATTTTTCATTCCCTATTTAAAAGATATAGATATAGATATAAAGAGGTATAAAATACATAAATATAAATATATATAATTTTTTAAAACTATGTGTCCTTATTAGCAGGCTGGGTTGGTAGGCATAATTCAGTCCTTGGTCTTGCAAAGTCTCCTGTGTTGAAAAACAAAAACGCATCAAGGGGCAAAACTATTGACAAAAATATAAGGAGAAATGCTCAAGGGTTTTTTAATTGTTTATTTTTGAGAGAGAAAGAGCATGAGAGGAGATGGGAATAGATGGCGGAGAAAGAGGGAGACAGAATCAGAAGCAGGCTCCAGGCTCTGAGCTTACGCGGGCCTTGAACCCATAAACTGTGAGATCATGACCTGATGCTTAACTGCCTGAGCCACCCAAGTGCCCGGAAATGCTCACATTTTATTTATTTATTATTTTTTAATTTTTTTAAATGTTTATTTATTTTTGAGAGAGAGAGAGACACAGAGTGTGAGCCGGGGTGGGGCAGAGAGAGAGGGAGACACAGAATCTGAAGCAGGCTCCAGGCTCCGAGCCATCAGCACAGAGCCCGACGCAGGGCTTGAACTCACAAACTGTGAGATCATGACCTGAACCAAAGTCAGATGCTTAACCAACTGAGCCACCAAGCTCCCCAAAGTGCTTACTTTTAAAGTAGACTTATACACCTCTGAACAGTATCAAAACCACTCAAGTTGGTGATTGGAAGGGATTTTCTTTTTCAGAAGTTGCCTAATCTAGAAGAGACAGAAAAACCCATCTTGGAACAAAGGTTGGATGAAAACAAAAACGTGGAAGCGCAGGTAAGTGATAGCACTGACTCCTCAGTATTTCTGACTCACATGCTTTCTCCCCGGAGATGCCTGCTGTTGTGAGCAAGTCAGCATGATAGCCGTGACCCATGAGCCCCTTGGGAGTAGATGTGGGTTTCTTGATGGCTTTTCTTATTTGCAGTAGAAGGAGCCCTGGAGATGAACAAGTCCAACGAACCCAGAATGTGGAGCATGGTCCTTGAACTGTTAGTGACAGTTCTCGCGTCCGTCATGGATGGGACCGACATGGGGTTCGATACCAAGGATGCACATTCCCTTCGACATTCTCTTTCAGTGCGTCTAATTACAACAGAAAAAACCATTTTGGTTTGGGGCTTCTGTATCATCAGTGACTCTTTGGCACTTGATGTTCTTCCTTTTTTTAAAAACATTCAAAGATGTTATCACGGTGCTTATTTTTGTGGGCGCCTTCCTACTGGTGCAAATGACAATGGTTTCCCAGTTACCGATTTGAAGTTTCCTTTAAAGTGATAGAAGTGAAACCGGTGGATTCCTTTAAAGACAAAGATGAAGTAAGTCAAGGTTAAGAAGGAGGCAAACTGGGGCTCCTGGCGGGGCTCAGTCGGTTGAGCGGCCAACTTCGGCTCAGGTCATAATCACAGTTTGTGGGGTCGAGCCCCGCATTGGGCTCTGTGCTGACAGCTCAGAGCCTGGAGTCTGCTTCAGATTCTGTGTCTCCCTCTCTCTCTGCCCTTTCCCTGCTTGTGCTCTGCCTCTCTCTGTCTCAAAAATAAACTGTAAAAAAGAGGGGGGGAGGCAAACAGGACATCACTTGTGATGGTTGTCTGAGTCCCTGAAGCCTGGGGGACAGTGGACCGCTCCCTGGCTGGGGGCAGGTGTGGTGGAAGCGAGAAGGACAGAGATGTCTGGTGACTCGGACAAGGTCATTTGTCTTCTAGGGGGCGAACTGGGATGAGAAGCCTAGGCTGGCAGTCTGAGCTCAGGATGCCAGCATGGGCAGATCCTGGTGCAGGCTCTCCTCTGGCTTCTCCTTGTGTCCTCGCAAGGCAGAGAGCAGAGAAAGGAAGCACTCGGACAAGGGCACTCATCCCATCGCAAGGCCCCACCCAAATGACCTCATCCAATCCTAGTTAGCCCCCGAGGGCCCATCTCCTACTACCTTCGCCTCAGTGGGGAGAGTTTCAACATATGAAGGCGGACCCTAACCCTGTCTGGGTTCGTCCAGGCTGTGAGCTTTGAGGTCACAGGTACATGAGACAGCATGCAGTTTAATGAAAAGACGGAGACTTAGCTGACTCGGCCGAGAGCCCCAGATCTTTATTTTGCTAAATGAACGAAGATGGGCGACCCCTTTGCTTCAGGGAGCATCCATCTCCCCACCTGTAACCTAACAAAGGGACTTTGACTGTTTCCTCCAGCGGTTACCACTAAGTTAGACGCTGAGAATCTTGTGATAGTGCCTAGGCTTTGGGAAGACATTGGTTCCGTATTTCAGAAACTAAAACTCATGAAACGAAAACTCTAAATGAAACCTTAATAGCAAGTTAGAGAAATATTGTAATATTCGGGCAAATAGGTCAGTGTATTTGGATTTCTTCTGGAAATTTGGAGGGATCGGGTTTATTGCTGATACCGATATTAAAAAGGATTTTTTTAAACCTTTAAAATTTGTTCTTTGAGTAAATGTTTAGATCTCATTATCAAGTTTTCTTGCATTAAAAAAATTTTTTTTAATGTTTGTTTATTTTTGAGAGACAGAGAGAGACAAAGTGTGAGTGGGGGATGGGCAGAGAGAGAGGAAGACACAAAATCTGAAGCAGGCTCCAGGCTCTGAGCTGTGCGGGGCTCAAACCCACAAACCGTGAGATCGTGATATGAGCCGAAGTCGGACGCTTGACCGACTGAGCCCCCAGGCGCCTCACTTGCATTTTTTTTAAAGCTATAGATTTACTTGTTGTCAATGTGTCTCTATCTTTCTTTTGTGTTTATTTGTTTGTTTGTTTGTTTGTTTGTTTTGAGAGAGACAGAAACAATGCCAACCGGGGGAGGGGCAGAGAGAAAGGGAGAATCCCAAGCAGGCTTCACACTGTCAGCACAGAGACCGATGCAGGGTTGAAACCCATGGACCGTGGGGTCACAACCTGAGTGAGATCATGACCTGAGCCGAAGTCAGACACTTAACCAACCGAGTCACCCAGGCGCCCCTGTCAATTTGCTTCTTAGAATGGGCTTCTAGGGGTTTGTTGAGAGTACTGAATAAGATTTTACATATTTAGCATGTCAGATTATATATACACTGTGATATATATATACTACTGTATATATAAGTACCGAACTTCGTATGCAACGCTGCTTTGAAAACATTAATTTGTTAGGCACCTGGTGCTCTGTGGGGCTTCCCACGCTAAACTGTACTTTTTCTTACCCGTGTCTGGAACGTTGAGCAAAACAGGAAAAGGGAGACAACCAGCGCCTGTAACCAGATCTGCCTCTGATCCATTATTTTCTTCCCTTTTCCAGAACCCTTGCTCTCTCACGCCCCGGCCTCTGAGTCAGCAGAACCCCGAGAAGCGATTCCACCTTTCCGAGCACTGCCGGCTCTATTTTGGGGCACTCTTCAAAGCCCTCGGCGTATTTAACAACAGCCTGAGCAACAGCCAGCCCCCCGAGATCTTCATCACGCAGAGCAAGCTGGTCATCATGGTGGGGCAGAAGCTGGTGGACACGCTGTGTCAGGAGACCCAGGAGAGGGACGTGCGCAATGACATTCTCTGCGGCAGCAGCCACCTCTGCAGCCTGCTCAAGAACCTCGCGCTGGCCACCAAGCACGCCGTGCTCAAGTACCCCAGCCCGGCAGCCCTGGGGCACCTGCAGGCCGAGGCCCGGAAGCTGGAGCAGCACACTCGGCAATTCAGGGGGGCGCTGGAGTGAGCCCCCTTCTCCCGCCTTCTCCCCATTAACCTCTGAGCTTCAGCTTTGCCAGTCCCCACCCTGCAGCTCTGTCCTCTGGGAAAAGCCAGCCTGGGGACACAGTGACCGGCAGAAACAGCCTCAGTGGCCAAAGCTGGTATTACCAAGTGGCTGAGCAACCCCAGGACATTGACTTAGCCCACAGAGAGCCAGGTAGTAAGTAAGGACCTCGCTAAGGTTTTAGCAGAGCATGCGGGGTCAGTGTGCCAAGTGACGTTGTAGAAAACGATTTTATGTTGGTTGAATGTATGCCTGTCTTAAATTCACTCATTCAACACTTATTTATTGGGCAGGTACTATATGTCAGATACTAGGTGCTGGGCGTAGAGCAGAGAATCGGAGCCCTTGACCTAGGGAGCTTACAATCTAGTTGGGAGGGGGACACGTGATGGAGAAATACGTATACAATGTGTCAGGTGCTAGGGAGCAAATAAAGGAGGAGAGACTTATTTTCAAATGAATTTCTTTTGCATCCGTTAGCAAATGTTCTGTTTTTTCATTTTGGACTGACTTAATTCTGTAAGATTTGGAACAGATTAGGTATCTGCATCTTATACTGTGTAATATTTGCTTTAACTAAGTTAAAGACGCAAGTTATATTTACAACATGACATGTTCTATTGGGTTCCTTATTAATTTATTTTGTAAATAATAGATTCTGTGTTGGTAAGTTCGGCATGCTCGATCAGAAAAGGCTTACCCTTCGACAGTCTCAAGTCTGTTCCCATTGACGATGTTAATATGTAAATATAATCATGAATCGGAACATCCTTTGTACCAACCCTTTCCTGGGACGAGTCATTGATCCACGTCCCCGGGGTTCTGGTACCAAAGCAAAGCCTCCAATATTGATTCCTCGTCTTCACATGCTTCTCCCCGAGGTGTGCAGGGAGATGCAGGGGAGGCGGGCGCTCGTGCACAAGGCTGGCACGGAAAAGGCAAAGCCCTCCCTCGTGGCGGTGCAGGCAGGAGGTGTGGCGTGGACGGGACACCCACCGCCGGGCACAGATCTGAAAGTGGTGCACGGAGCTCCGTCAGAGCAAACCACCTCCTCTTCCTCTCCTTGCAGCTGGGGCCTCAGCTCACGTCGCTATGGTTACAGCATCTCCGCCTCAAGCGAGGGTGCGCGTCTCCCCTGCACCTGGCAGCCACCAAACAAACACTGTTTGTAGCCTGGAAACAGCATCCCCGGCCTGGAAGTCACCCGAAATGTCTCCAGATCCAGTTCCCGTCTGCTGCTCTGCACGCGGTCGGCACTTCTAGATCGTTGGCTGCTAGAAGGCCAGTTATTTTCACCCAGTTACTCTTAGGGTCCCTCAAGGACGATTGCGTCTTTGTGGGGCTTGCTTGCTTCCCTACACTAGAACAGAGAGGCCCTGTTCTTTGAACAGCTGTGATCTGTATCTGTTAGGACTCCTTCCGTTGGAAGCGATCAAAACCCATATCTAATCTTTCTTAAGCAATAAAGGAAATGTATTGACTCAGGTATCTTAAAATAGCCCAAGGGCAGACTGGCCTGAAGGCCAGCTGGTGTGGGGGCCCAGTTTCTGAGCCCCACTTACTCTGTGTTCATGCTCATGATCGCAAGGTGGCTGCCCAGATGAGGTCCTCGGTTTGTAGCCAACGGAGGAGAAAGCGGTTTGATTCTGCTTGGGCTGGCCTGGAGCAGGTGCCCGCCTCTGACGGCCCACGACGATCAGGGCATGGATTACCCAGGTTGACCTAGATGGGGTCACCCATGCGCGCGCGCGCACACACACACACACACACACTCACACACACACGCACACACTCCCATGTGTCTGGAGAGAGGGAAAACAATGGTCCCTCCAAGAACCATCGCATGTCTGAGATCTCCCTGCTTTAAATGAACAGTTTCCCTGCCAGTTTCATGGATGCTGAGAGCAGACACAGACTCTGGCATCAGAGGTGCTGTCTGGGGTCCCCAAGATCACCTCTAGGTCCCATGATTCGCCGGGAGGAACCCCGAGACAGCATTAAGTTGGCAGTATGGCTGCGACCCATTGCGGTGAAAGGAGCCAGCAAAGGAAAGGCTCAGGGAGTGCAGAACAGAGGACACCAGGCTCAAGTGGCCAAGATTCCGGGCCCCGTGGTCACACGGGACACTTCTGATTCCCCCAGCAACAAGCTGTGGCAGCACCCGTGCGGTGCTGCCAGCCAGGAAAGCCCCCGAGCGCCTCCCACCCAGGGTTTCCATGGTCGGCAGCCTTTCATGGCACTTCCCCAAACTGCAGGCTCCCAGAAGGAAAGCACGTTTCCAGAATGAATTCCACTCTTTGTATGAACGGTTTAGGCAGACTGACCCGTTCTTAGTTCTTGTCAAGTCTGGGGATGCTGGGGACTCTCCCCAAATGCAAGTTTTTATAAACAACCAAAAGCCAAGCTCACAAGCCAGCCTTTCTAAGGATACTATTCAGACGGACTATGTCGCCTCTTCTGCACCGAGACAAGGGGGTCTCCTCAGAGCATCGCCAGCAGTGTGTGCTTCACCTCTATCTCCTCCCACCTCACCCCAGTCCGGGGCAGAGCCAAGGAGGGCGCGGGAGATGCTGTGCACCCTCGGGGACTGTGTCAAAGCCAACGAATTCTGGGCGCGGGCAACCCCTGCCTTTTATGATGGCCTCTGCACAAATCTGACCGCGTTTTGCCTCAGAAGAAAACGTTACCTTTATTCCACCGGGCAGCAGACGGAGCCCTCTTTCTGCTCTGGAGGGAGGCTTTACCTCTCTCCCAAGGGTGTTTGCTAAAAACAACCTAGAAGAGGTAATCCAGAACAAAATGGCGTCAGTGTCCCGGCTCAGAGGACACGCAGAAACGCAAGAGACCCTGGAGAGCTGTGTCCCAGCGGCCCCTGCCCCCCTGCCCCCAAGTCAGGAACAGGGTTGGAAGAAGGAGGGTGGTGCGGGGAGGCACCAGTGAGTGTTTTCGCCAGCGGGCAAGATTAATTTTGCACAACAGTAAAAACAGCAGCACGCATTCATTAAGTGATTACTACGTTCCAGACCCTGTTCTCAGGCTTTAGGTGTTTTAACTCATTGAGTCCTTCATCAGTGAGAGGCTGCAGCAGGTAATCAGGAGATCCCCATTGCTTTCGGAATACCACGGACAGACGTATGCGCACAGACCAGCAGAGAAACGTACATGCTTGGGGCACTTGGGGGGCTCAGTTGGTTGAGCATCTCAACTCAGGTCACGATCCCAGGGTTGTGGGATTGAACCCCTCATTGGGCTCAGTGCTGAGCATGGAGCCTGCTTGGAATTCTCTCTCTCTCTCTCTCTCTCTCTCTCTCTCTCTCTGCTCCTTTACCCTGCTCTCTCTCCTCTAAGATAATAAATAAATAAATAGACACTTAAATACATATGGAGACATATTTGTCTATTTTTGTCTGTATGTGTCTGTATATAAATGTTTATTTACACACACACACACACACACACACACACATATATATATTTGAGATGAGTTCAAACCAAGGAATTTTGTTGACAAAGTACAAAACCATTGGCTTTAAAATAATTGAAAACTGCTGCTGTTAGCTAAATGTGTTTCCTTCCCTTTTTATTTTTTTTTGAGAAGAGAGCAGTTGTGGGATGAGTTTCCATTAATAGGATAATTACTTCTGAAAAACATTTAAAAGTAGAATAATATCACTTTTGTTTTTTTTTACCTTTAGGAACATTTTGCCCAGTAGTTTTCTTTAATGCCCAGAATTCTGTACTGCTTCCTTTCAAGGTAGGAAGGGGAAAGAGTGGGTGGTGTGGTGGCATCCGTGGTGACAGCAACTTGACCTCAATCAAGGTAAATTTCCTCCGGAGGACGGAAGTGGTGAGGAGCCTCGTTCAGAGACCTGCCGGTGTGACAAGCACAGGGGAGCTGTGTTTCTGGTTTGGGGACAACTGTCTTTTGCACACACACACACACACACACACACATAAAACTTCTTGTAAAAATTTTATATTCTCCCCAAGTATGCATCCTGCTCTCCCAAAGCTGCCCGTTTACAGAAGTCTTTTTCCTCTCACTCGTTCTGGGAACAAATGTTTATTGAGCATCACCTCTTAATCAGGCCTCTGCCGAGCGCTAGCGATACTGCAGGGGACAAAACAGGTTCTGCACCGTCCGGCAACCTTCCTTCCAGCTGAGAGGGCGGGAAACCGGGGCCAGAAGAGGTGAGGCGGGTGAGGCGTTCTCCTTGAATGCAAAATGTTAAGGGGGCACCCGAAATCCCCGTAACCAAGACACATTTTATTTTGATGCAATATTTTAAAAATCACAACGAATGCAAAAAAACCAAAAAAACCCATGGTGCACCAGATGTCAAATTGTCTAACATGATGGCAGGGGTGATATGTGGGAAGATAATGAAATTAAATCAAGGTGCGGGGTGTGGTCAGGGGCGGAGCTCTGAGGAGGGGCCCTAGAGCGGACCTTGAGTCCCACAAGGGATCCCGCCTGGCAAACAGAGGGAAGAGCATGTTCCTGGAGAGGGAACAGCAAGGCAGGTGCCCAGAGGTGGGAGCATACTTGGAACCCTCAGAGGAGGGAAGGGGCCGCTGTGACTGGGGCCAGGAGAGGCGGGGGTGGGCAGCCAGAGGCCAGTTCAAGGAAGGCCTGCATCTTCCTGGAATATGTTTAATATTTCCCTAAAACTGCAAATTAAGAGTAATTTTTTTTGGGCCTGAATTATCTCAGTAATGACTTTCATTTCCCACTTTATTTTACCTTAACCCTCCTTCGGACATCCTCTTAAGTGTAACCTTGAATGATGTGGCTGCAAAAGTCTTAAAGAGTCCTAACATATATTGGTTTGTTGGCTTTTCACGCCAACTCTCAACATGAGTCACTTTGCCTGTCAGCCTTGTCCAGACAGAATTTTATTTATTTGTATTTGTAACTTTTTTTATTTTTTGAGAGAGAGAGAGAGTGCATCTTAAGCAAGCTCCATGCTCAGCATAGAGCCTGATGTGGGGCTCGATCCCACAACCCTGGGATCATGACCTGAGCCGAAATCAAGAGTCAGACACTCAGACTAAGCACCCAGGTGCTCCCAGACAGAATTTTAAACTACAGCACATGGGGAGAGCTCTCCGAAAATCAAACCAACAGTTCAGAAGACTGAAACATTTGCAACAGGTAGTAGGACCATTAAAATACTTGTTCTTGGCTTGGGCCTCAGGGGGTGCTGAGTGAGATACATACTCATATTAACTCTAGCAATATTTCCTATGTACTACTGGATACTTTCCCCCAGGGAGTAAGTCCAAAATTTTCATCAAATTCTCCAATGGGTCAAAACTCCCCCCAAAAAGGTTAAGAAAGCTTGGTTTTGCTAGGGGGTGATGGTTTTCTTTTTCTTGGTTTCATTCACCTCCCGCCCTTCAAATCCACAGCGTGGCTGAGGCAAAGCTGTCGTCAAAGATCCTCCTAAGGATCCTGCATGAGGATCTTCATAGAGAATATCTGATATCAGTTCATTCAGCAAAAGCAGTGGAAAGTCGCGGCAATGACACCAGTGTGTCACCAGTGTGGCTCCAGCAAAATGTCACAGATCCTGTAAAGCACTGAGTACAGTACCTGATGCTCAGCCAGCTCTCAACACTGCTGAGGATATTGACTACTGAGGATATTCACTACAGGAAAGCCTGAGCTGCGTGTAGGCTGTTGCGCAGCGTAGCCTAAAGTCCAATACTCTAAATGAGGAAACCAAGGAGGAAGAGAAAAAAAAAATTCCAGCCGCCTGACTTTCAACGCCCACCCAGTGGACACTGCCGGGTGTCACGGCAGCTCCGGGGGAGACGTTAAGGAACATGGCATTTGCAGTTGCATGGCCCTCCCTTGAGAAGGCCTCTCATCTTGACCCCCTTTTACTCACCTGCCGTGCGCCCCTGACCCAAGACACTTGCACATCTCATTCTCAGGTTTGTCATTGGGAAAATGGAAGGCATTGTACCTCCTACCTCCTAAATGACAAAGACAGAGAAGACAATGCCTCCAAATCTCCCAGGGGCAGCCCTGGTTTAATGAAGAGCAATTATTTTTGTTTTCACTTCTCCAAATGAGCTAGGGGAGGGCGGACTTCATTGCCAGAAGAGAGCACTGGTCTGGGAATCTGGCTGAAGCTCTTTGGGTGGATGCTATTCCGTACCTGATTTTCTAATCCTTGGGGGGAGAAAACTAATCTTGGAACCGAGTTCCCGCTCTCTCTCCTACCAATTGTGGGACCTTGCGGGAGTCCTTTGATCTCTCCAGGCTGCTATTTCCGTACTTGTAAATGGAGTCTCCTACCACTTAGCACTTTTAGGCCCTGCCCCAACCGGACTTAGCGCCCTCCAGCGCCTTGTCCATACTTCCTTTTGGCTTATTGTGGAAATACACATAGAGTGTTTTTCTAGGCACTAAGGCTACAGTGGGACTGAAACAAAGTTGCTACCTTCACGGTTTACCGTTCCTGTGATTGGCATAAAAATCAATCTTAAGGCAATGAGAGACCCACGGATTAAAAGGTTTATTTTCTTTAAATTCCCATTAACTGCAGTCGCAGAGAATCCAATGTTACAATCCTTGAAAGTTTCCTATCCACATATTTTCTGTTCCCAATTGGGGAATATTTTCAGGGTTTTGTTTTTGTTTTGTGTATGTTGTTTTATTTATTTTTATTTTTTCTGTCTCACTGCGGTCAGCAAGGTAACATCCAATCATACAGGTCCACCTTACTCGCTGTGGCGGGCCTTTCCCCTAATATTTATAATGATTAAAGGAAATGGGTTTTGGCCGGGGATTTGGGGTCTCATTATAGACCTAATACAATCTGTCTCTTGGAAAAGGAAGTAAGCAACAGTGTAGCCTCTGTCCCCTACACCTGCTTTTTAAGAACTAGATACAGGGGGCTGTGAATCAGATACATGCCTGGACAAACTCTGCAACATTCCATCTATAGGCGGTCCCTCCGGCGGTATCAAAGTTTCAGGCCTAGAGAATCTCCCCTCCCCCTCCCCTCGAATCTCCCATAACACCACTTCGCAGGATTTGTTGAGAGTGTTTAGGTCACAGAGGTGCTCAATTAAAAGTTCTCCTTTAAACACGCGATGGTTGTCTGACACGTGCATTCACACGCATCATTAATTCCATCAATAAACTGCACCCCTTTCCCTCCAGGCGCTCCCAGTCCGGGGATGTGCCAGACCCACAGTGGGGCGTGCTGGGGTGGGACGGGGCCCAAGAGCCGGGGGCGCCCCTGAGTCATCCCCGCTCCCGAATCCCGGCCAGCGATCGTCACAGGGCGGCAGAAACCCCGCGCCCACCCGGAGGCGGAAGGACGCTCCGCCCGCTCGGCTCCCAGGGCTCCGCGCGCGCTCCCACCGCCCTCCCCGCGGGGCCCCGCCCAGCGCCTAGCGACGCTCTCCACGGCAACCAGGGCTTGGCAACGGATCCGCCCCACTGCGTCTTGGCGGACGTCGTGCGTCATCCAGCCGCGCCGGAAGTGAGTGAAGCAGTCGCCAGGGAGCCCCGGAAGTGGCCGCTGCTGGGCTTTCCTGGTGTCGCTGAGTCTTGGTTTGCGATGGGTTGCGACGGAGGAACAATCCCCAAGAGACACGAACTGGTGAAGGGGCCGAAGAAGGTTGAGAAGGTCAGCGACGTGGGCCCGGTGGGGAGCGGGGGTGTGGGGTCCCCAGGGAGCGAAGGGGGTGAGCCAGCGGGGTTCCTGACGCTGCCGTGCTCTTTTGGAGAACTCAGAATCAACGACAATATATTTATCAGACGTTTATTGAGTGCTTGCTGTTGCCATTCGCCTGGGAGTACGATTTATATGCGGTGGCTCGTACTATTCTGTCCTTATCCTCGCTTTTCAGACCTAGACGTTGAGGGCCAGGAGGACAAAGTTACAGCGCTAGTCCAGTGCCAGGGCCGGGATTTAAAGCCTGTCTGCCGTTAGTTAGTAACAGTGATACAGATGGCTGCTCTTTATTGAGCTTTGTACACGCTAACTTCATTTTCTACGGAACTTCTTCGCAGAGGTTCCCTTAGCCCCATGAGAGCAGGCCCTTCTAAAAAACGAACTTACCACTCTGTGCACTGCCTTCATGGTTGATGAATGCCGGTCACAGAGGAAGGTAAGCTCCCTGTGGCAGAGGCTTTGCCTTTACCCACTCTACAGCTAGAACAGTTCCTGGCATAGTTAATGTGGTGAGTAGATGAACGAGTGGTAGTAGTTTTAAAATTCTCATAGGTAACTGAGAACATTGTATGTGATTTCCGTGCCACTAACGGGAAAATTGAATGGTAGCATGACCCAGGTCACATGACTGGTAGGTAATGAAGCCAGGATTTCCAGCCATTTATTCAGGAATTCACGGGTAGCGTTGGTAATTACTGTTTTTCCTTTACGCTTTATTATTATTTTTTTAATTTATGCCCATCAGGGGGCACCAACTCATGACTTAAGGATCAAGAGTTGCATGCTCTAGTGACTAAGCCAGGCACCCCACAGCATTAATAATTACTTTAAAATTTTTTTTTACATTTATTCATTTTTGAGAGACAGGTGTGCGCTGGGGAGGGACAGAAAGAGAGGGAGACACAGAATCCGAAACCGGCTCCAGGCTCTGAGCTGTCATTACTTCATTCAGTTCTTTCCTCCAATGTCATTTCAGTCCACTGTTGACAAAATCCATTCGCTCTCTGTCCTCTTGTGCTGCTCTACTTTTCTTTATAGTACTTAATCACAGGTTTTGTTTATTGTCTTTCTCTTATGTGAACAGAGACCTTGTATGTCTTACCTTTGTCCCACAGTCCACACCTGGTAGATAGATGTTGAATGCAAGAATGACGGAGCACTCGAAAGGACGGAGGGTGCCCTCTGTTCACACCTGTGTGTGCATAGACTACGGCTGGGCAGTTCACACTCATGAGCGCTTTTGCCAAAAAAGCATTCAGCTAGTTTTCTTAACTTGTGGGCTGGGCTGAAGTGGAGCAGCCCAATGGAAAGCTTGGCAGGAGGTCAGAAGGGGATGGGAAAGAAGAAAGGGTGATCGGAGACAGCCCAAGAGCTCAGGCAGGATGGAGTTTTGTTATCCTTAGTTACTCAAGAAATACTTTATTGCATGCTTACCGTAGACACCATTCTAGGCCCTCGGGACACAGCAGTGAACAGAGTCTGGTCTTTGCATTGCTTACATTTCAGACAGATGTATAGTAATGAAAAGAATTTTTTTAGTGTTTATCTTGGGGGGGAGGGTGGCAGAGAGAGAGGGAGACACAGAATCTGAAGCAGGCTACAGGCTCTGAGCTGTCAGCACAGAGCTTGACGTGGGGCCTGAACCCATGAACTGAGATCATGAACCTGAGCCGAAGTCAGATGCTTAACCGACGGAGCTCCTCAGGCACCCCGGATACGTAGTAATTTAATATTTTTTTCATCACTCATATGGTGTGTTTGGTCTGTAATTTAAGACCTTGCCCTGAAAAGAAGACAGACCTTGGGGGAAAAAAGTTTTCAGAAGTTTTTGGGGGTTACCAATTTCTAGATCCCCGGGTAAGGATTAGTTTGTGGCTTTTCTCCCTGTCTCCCACTCCCCCAGTATTTTTTGAATCAGCTAAGGACTGTGGGGAAAGAAGGTGAGGGACCCAGAGACTAGCTCCTGGACTAGCTGGGTGGCTTTTTTGAATCTGCAGACGGTGTTGTAAATTGACTTCAGTGTCGGCAGGTTTTTCTCGGGGCTCGGCTACAGGGTGAGTTTTGATCAAAGCCGTTGAAGCTGCCGAAGTGCAGCTCCTGGGTCTGGGGTGTGGAGAGAAGAGCGGCTGCAGTAATGCGGGTCTTGTTTTTAGTTTGTTCTGTTTGAAATAATAGAAAGGCGATAGAAAGTAATGACTAGAAGCATGGTCTGTGGAGCCAGCCTGCTTGGGTTCTTAGCTCCTTCATCTACTTGCTGTGTGATCTTGGACATGTATCCTAACCTCTTGGTACCCCAATTCCTCAAGTTAGGGTTTAAAAAAATTTTTTTTAATACAGTTTATTGTCAAGTTAGTTTCCATACAACACCCAGTGCTCATTCCAACAAGGGCCCTCCTCCATGCCCATCACCCCTTTTCCCCTCTCCCCCTCCCCCATCAACCCTCAGTTTGTTCTCAATATTTAAGAATTTCTTGTGGTTTGCCTCCCTCCCTCTCCTTAACTACTTTTCCCCTTCCCTCTTCCATGGTCCTCTGTTAAGTTTCTCCTGTTTCACATATGAGTGCAAACATAGGGTATCTGTCCTTCTCTGCCTGACTTATTTCGCTTAGCATGACACCCTTGAGTTCCATCCACGTTGCTACAAATGGCCAAATTTCTTCCTCATTGCCATGTAGTACTCCATTGTATATGTAAACCACATCTTCTTGATCCACTCATCAGGTGATGGACATTTAGGCTCTTTCCATGATTTGCCTATTGTAGAAAGTGCCGCTGTGAGCATTGGGGTACATGTGCCCCTATGCCTGAGCACTTCTGTATCCCTTGGGTAGATTCCCAGCAGTGCTATTGCTGGGTCATAGGGGAGTTCTATGGATAGTTTTTTGAGCTACCTCTGCACTGTCTTCCAGAGCGGCTGCACCGGTTTGCATTCCCACCAACAGTGTGTAAGTTAAGGTTTTTATGAGGCCAAAAGATTAAGTCACAGAAACTGCTTATCATAGCGCTCGGCACACAATAAACACTTCAGCAGTTGTTACTGCAGAAATTAAATTGAAGGGAATTTTTCCTTGTTTTTGTCTTCTCCTATTTCCTCCCTCTTATGCCACCCTATTATATTATTCAGGTTTGGGATTTTAGGAGGGGGGAAAGAGTGGGACATGGAATATTATATGGCTGCAATAGCATTTGAGGGCAATGGAAGGTCTTGTGTTTGGATTTTCATAATGCGGGTAAGGATTTGATATGCTCCCTAAGGAACAGTATTAAATTGGTGATTTTTGTAAGGAATTCTATAGTCTTGGGGCACCTGGGTGGCTCAGTAGGTTAAGTGTCTGACTTTGGCTCGGGTCACGATCTCACAGTCCATGAGTTTGAGCCCCACAAGGGCTCTGTGCCGACAGCCCAAAGCCTGGAGCCCACTTTGGATTCTGTGTCTCTCTCTCTGTCTGCCCCTCCCCTGCTTGTGCTTGCTCTCCCCCTCCCCCCAAAATGAATAAACATTAAAAAATTTGTTTTAACTAAATTAAAAGAATTCTATAGTCTTTGTGCTGGACTTTAAAAAAAATTACCCATTTTCTAAGTTGTTAGTTCTCTAAATTCTGCTGAAGCCTCGGAGCCTTTCCCATTGATAGCAATTCACCTGTGCTGCTGATTGTTTCCCGTGTGGCTTCTCTGACAGACTGTTAAGATACAGCCTAGGGCTGCCTGGCTGGCTCAGATGGAAGAGTGTGTGACTCTTGATTTCAGGGTTGTTAGTTCGAGCCTTATGTTGAGTGTAGAGATTACTAAAACAATAAATAAAAACGTAAACAGGTATAAATGCTTATCTTTATATGCAGCTTGCATAAGCAGTTTCATGATTTGATGCGAATCTTGTGTTGTAGGTGTCCCGTTTAGAGGGAACTTTACTTGACATGGTGTCGATTACTTTGAGTTTTTAAGTCCCAGCTTCATGTGTCACTATCTTTGATTCTAAAGACAATAATCATCACATGTGATAAATTGAATGAGGTTTTATATGTAGAACTGTGGATCGTATGTCTCTCAGAGGTGAAAGTTAATTGAAAGGATTTTTTTTTCCCCCTTAGGTTGACAAAGATGCTGAACTAGTTGCCCAGTGGAACTACTGTACTTTAAGTCAGGAAATACTAAGACGACCCATAGTTGCCTGTGAACTTGGCAGGTATGGTTCCTTTACTGAATTGAGATGAGTTTTGATTCAGTAATTTTTAGAAGAACTTTAATGTGTAAGTATAGTTCTTGATTCATGAAATGTGAATTAGACAAATTTGAGAAGCCTACGTTACCATTCCCTGTCTCTGGCCATACTTCTGCATTTTTCTATTCAGTTGCATTTATTTAATCCATGATCTGAAAATTCAGCGACCAGTAGGAGCTCAGTTATAAACAGGAACGCATGAAGGAGCCACGTGGGGCCGGAGGGCACCGTGGGGACTGGAGGAGACTAGAGAGCCGAGTCCTGTCGGAAAGGACAGCTGCTGCTCATTTCCTGTCAGCTGTTGCAGTTCAAGAGTGTGGGCCCAGTGGCTCCGGAACTTCTGATTTTTTTTTTCCAGGAAAAGTTAAAAATGTGTACTTTTACATTAAATTTCCATGCCGTTCAGATCCCATTCAGCCCTCAGGTTGCCAGGTTGTGACGCTTGATTTAAACTATTTTCTTTCTTTGTGTGCTCTGGAAATAGTTGAAACAGGATTTGATTTACTATTTTTAGTGATGCAAGGCATTTCTGTTATCCAATGTAGATGACTTTGGATTGAGCTCAGTTTAGTTCTTCCATCTTTGTGTGGAGGCTGATTGTCACCACAGGGTTTGGACTAACCCTTATCGTTGCAGGCTTTATAACAAAGATGCCGTCATTGAATTCCTTTTGGACAAATCTTCCGAGAAGGCCCTTGGGAAGGCAGCCTCTCACATTAAAAGCATTAAGGTAAGACAGGTGATTCTGGAGTGCTCCAAGGGTATCAGTGGTTAAGATTTACTTTATGGAACTCATGCACATTGTAGACTGAACTCAGAGATTTGAGATTCCAGTCCCACCCAGCCACCTGGGAAAATTGTGATTTGGGGCAGCTCACTTAAGGCTCAAGCCCAAAATTCCCACACTTGTCCTTCCTGCATTATAAGTCTGTTATGATTTAATGGTGTGCAAAAGAACTTTGAAAATTCTTTTTTTGTTGTTTTACTTATTTTTGATAGAGAGACAGAGCATGAGGGGGGAGGGGCAGAGAGAGAGACACAGAATTGGAAGTGGGTTCCAGGCTCTGAGCTGTCAGCACAGAGCCTGATGTGGGGCTCGAACCCACAAATGTGAGATCATGACCTGAGCCAAAGTCGGAGGCTTCACTGACTGAGCCACCCAGGCGCCCCAGAACTTTGAAAATTCTTAATGTGGCATATAAATGTTTGGAGACATCATTTTTATATGTAAAACTCAGCTACTTGAATTTTTTATTCAATTCTATAATCCTTTATAACTAGAGACTTCTCTAGGTAGATCACTGTGAAATCAGTGTAGTATCTCTTGCTAACTAGACATTCTGATTAGCAGTTAAAGTTCTTTCATAAAAATGGAAAAACAAGTTATCTAGTAAAACAAGTTGGTTGAAAGGATAAAAGCTTCCAAATCTGGTCAATGGGAGAAAAATTGGGAAAGTGGCAGAGAACTCAGAGACCATCAAGTTTGTCAAACACTTCATCCCGCAGGGGAGAATTCTCACTATCCATGACTTTTTGAGGCCACACAGTGAATGAGGCCTTTAACCCAGAATCAGAATCCCTGGCTCCCCATACAAGGCTTTGGGTTTTTCTTTTCTTTTCTTTTTAACATTTTTATTATTATATTAGGCTTTTTGTTTGAATTCTTGGAGTGATTACAGGATACAAGGAAAGTTAATTTCAGGCACATTAGTAATTCTGAGATGTAGCTAAAGCAGCACTTTAGAAATAACCATGTTGATTTTTGTCATCTTTTATCTTGGGAAGAGAATTCATTTCTTCCTGAAAAGACCCATGAAAGCGTGATGATCTTACCTTGCTATGATGATCATTGACATTAATGTATACAGTTCTATATTTAAAGTAACATTCAAGGTACATAGTTGAACTTTTAATGCAAAAAAGAAAAAACTCCAAGAAATCAGAGCTGTAAATCCAGAAGGACTCAGGTTAAATGACGCAAGTATGCAAGATTATCGTTACCGTCATTTACTCGTCCACACGCACTTAGGCGGGCCCTTGAGGAGACCCTGGGCAGCATTAACCAGGAAGCCTGCCCCTGCGCAGCGGCTTTCCTTCCGAGGCACCCGGCTGCTGTCCGTAGTGCTGAAATCAAAATGGCGGGTTAAATGTCGAATGCCCAAGTGGAGCCATTTGATCGTTCCTTGTGAAGGCGTGTTTTTGAAAACCTGAATGGCCAGATCGTGGACTATAATAGAATTCCCTGGCTCATAGTCTGCCTTGGACTCATTAGACCGGGGCCTCATAGCTTCTACTGTCTGTTCAGGTATTAAATAAACATGGCCGACCAGTAATACAGAACACCTCAGTGAGGATTTGTCTGCAGAGAAATAAAATGTTCCATTCTGGATGAAACTAACACAGAACTCTCTCTTAGCAGCATAGTTTTTCATGTTCAAAGTTACTTTTCCCTAAATAGCAAAATATTTGTAAAGTAGAAATTAACTAATTGACTTGGCAGTCAGTGAGTTTAAGATCTCTTGTTTTCTCCCACAATTTATGGTTTCATCTTTTTATTCATATTATAAGTGATGGCCAAAGGAAAGTAGGAAGAAGAGATTTGTATGGAAAAGGACCGCAATAACAATTTCTCTGTCGATTTAGGTGGTTATTGAGGGTAAGGATGATCCACGTATTGGATGAAGTCTTAAAATATTGATGTTTTTCCACAGAATGTGACAGAACTAAGGCTTTCTGATAATCCCGCCTGGGAAGGGGATAGAGGAAACACGAAAGGTGACAAACATGACGACCTGCAGCGGGCACGGTTCATCTGCCCCGTCGTGGGACTGGAGATGAATGGCCGGCACAGGTCAGTGACGCGTGTGGGGCAGGTGGTGTCGGGTCTGGTGGGCTAGCGCTGGTGCCGATAGGATTGGCGCTGGGGCCTTACGATCGCACGGGCTTCTTCAAGGCGCCCTCTGGTCTGGGTGGTGCCTCAGAGGCAGCAGAGCTGGCCCAAGACCTTGTTCGTTCCCCGGCAGCCATTTGTAATGTCGTGTCTAAGTCCCCTCAGGTTCGGCGCCTGTGCCTCTTGTTCTTGAGAGGAGGAGCGAGCCTGAAGTAGGGAGGGGTTGTTAAAATTTCTCATGTGACACTGGAGGTGCATCATTTGGCCTTTTCCTCTGGGAGAGAAAGCAAGGGACAAAGGGTGCCTGTCAGACAACTTCCATTTCCCTACAGTTGCTGCAAACCAGGCGGCAGAAAACCGTTCTACCGAACGTGTGGTCTTGACGTCAGCTGAAGACCCAGCTGATAATGATAACTTGGCTTTGAATTTGGAGTGAACAAATCCTCTGACTAGAGCACCAGAAGTGTTAAGGCGGACATTTGTGCAGCAAACATAAGTGACCTGTACACTTCTGCCTTAGGAAATATGACTGTCGAATGGCTTAGTGGGGGCCTTTCTGTAGGATGTCTCAGGGAAAGCCAAAGCTTTCACCTCGTTCCCCACCCTTTAGAAATCTCTTTAAAAGCTGGTAGTCCCAGCTGTCATCTGGAATCTTCCACCTAACGCATTACACGTTGAAGATAGTAACTTTTTACTCTTTGCATTCAGGAAAGGGGGATAGACTTGGGGGCAGAAGTATCTCACGTAAGTGAAAACTTCCACTGGTCTGTAAACAACCAGATTTAATTTGGAGCATTCCGGCACATTCGTACGCGCCCACTTAACAGACGTGTTTGTGCCGTGCGGGGCAGGCTATGCCAGAGGGAGGAGCCACCATGTTCTAAAATGGAATGACCCGTGGCTTTATGGATTTGGAGAGAAGTAAAATTTTAGGCCCAAGGAGCTTTTAAAGATTATTTTCTTCAGAAAGTCTGAATGTAAGTCATTTAGGCCCCTCAGAGTTGACCATTTAGGGGTAACTGAGGTGGTGGATATGTTACTTGGCTTGAGGATCATTTCACAGTGTGTACGTATCACATCATCAAGTTGTACACCCAGAATATATACAATCCGTGTTTGTCACCTATACATAAATAGAGCTGTAAGAAAAATTAATTAATTAATTAGAAAGCTGAAGTTCACTGTTAGGGTCAGGCAGGCGGTATTCCAGGGAAGCCCACTCGCCTGCCTAACCTCGTCCCACTTCTGTGCATGTTTCTGTACGCGGTGTCTGTACACATTGTTTCCAAGTGCAGGTCATAACATAAAAGTCACCGCCTCCGTCTGGTTCCTTCCTCCGTGTCCTTCACCCCAAAGGAAAACCCCTGGCCATGGAGCAGCCCCTCCCCCTCCTCCCCCCCAGCCCCCGGCCACTGCCAATCTCCTGGCTGTCTTCAGGGATTTGCTTCTTCTGGAAGTTGCCTCTACGTCGGTGTTTGACCTTTTGAGTCTGGCTTCCCACTTCTTTTTAAGAAAACCACAGTTCACCCCAGAAGAGGAACTTAGAAACAGACTCAACTGTGGGGTCCTGAGCAGGGGTTACCTGTAGCTCTTGCTCCAATTGCGGCTTCCCTGGTTTTTCCCTTTCATTTGCTGCCTAATCTCTCTTTTCTCTTCCCAGTGAATCGAGCTTTGCGTATTTTGGCTTTGTCCTCCTGTTATTCATAGGGCCTCCACACTAGAAAATTGATTTGGGGGTTAGCTTGTACATTTATTAAGTTTAAGGTAATAAAGATTCAAATACAGAGAAAAATAGAAATAAGGCATTGAGCCTTTGTTTAAAGAAAAATAACTTTCTAAATTACTGGCACTTAGTAAGCATCCATAAAATGGGATTTTTTTTGTCCTAAACAACAGTAAATGAATTTATTACAGTGTTGTTAATTGAGTGTTTGTTGAGGCATTCTGCATCCACTATAGTCCCTAGGGAATTGGAGAGAGCTTCTGTTGTGGCATTTTTAGAGGGACGTGTAAAGTAAGATGTGCACTTGACCATTTTTGCCCCTTTCCCCCAGTTCCCTCTCTCCTTCACTGGCAGCGTTCTTAGTTGTCAGGAGTTTGACGCCCCTGCAGCCCCCCAGCTCCAGCGCGCACACACCACGCTTTCCTGCGCCTCTGCCAGTACAGACATAACCGTGTGTTCTTCCCGCAGCCATGGAAACACACTCTACGTATCTTGTAACCTCCTTTTCCTACTTCTCTAATTTGAGCATATTTTCACGGCCTTGTATACGCATTTGCCGTACTCTTCTTAACAGCTGTGTGGGCGCTCCTGATTTATGTCACCATCCTCTGTTCACGTACATTTAGATGCTGCTTTTTCCTTGTTCCAAGCAGCGCTGTCCTACACAACTTCATAAATACATATTTATGCACTTGCCCACTCGTGGGCGGGTTTTATAGGAGACATTGCAAAAATGATTCTGCTCAGCTCTGCCGAAGTGTCCTTCCAAGATGCCCGTGTGGTGCCCCCTCCCCCACCGCCTCCCCAACAGAGAGCCCTGTTTCCTCACAGTTTCCTGCCGGACACCTTTAGCCTCTTTCGTCGTTGCTGGATACGTAGAACGTTGTACGACATTGTTTTGCAGTGAATTTTTTTAACAGTTGAGGTTAAGCATCTTTTATGTTTTGGCCAATTATAGTTCTTTTGTGAATCGCGTGTGAATGCCTTTTGCCCATTTTTCTAACACAGTTTATTTTTGCTTTTGAAGACCTTTTTGAATATTCATAAACATGCAATCTCACATACATTTAAAATATTCTCTCCTTGAGTTCCTATTCTGCCTTTTGACTTTTTATGGTTGTGGCTTTATTTTTAATGTATTTATTTAATTTGTAGGAGAGACTTGGTTCTAAAGGATTTTTGGAAGGGACCAGGAATGGGACTATGGCCTGTATTTCTATATTGCTCTGTTTCTCTTTCCACATATAAATGTGTATGTAAGACGTACTGATTTTTTCCCTTCATGGAATCAGATGTGACCGTTTTTCTCTTTGTCGTTCTTGGCCTTTGTATAAACTGAACAAATGTTAATTGATGTTCTACCTGTGGTTTGTAAATTATTAAGGCCGTCTTCCATGTTGGGTTATTTCTCCAGGTTCTGCTTCCTGCGGTGCTGTGGCTGCGTGTTTTCTGAACGAGCCTTGAAGGAGATAAGAGCAGAAGTGTGTCACACAGTGAGTTGTTGGCACCTGTCATTCGTGCCTTCTTGGGAGCTGAGGAAGTCAGCCGGGTTAGGGTCCCTCCCTCCATGTGTCATTTCAGCAGGCTTCCGTTCTTTCTGAAACAGATCTGATGAGCTGTCTCTCTGCCGACCGCCCTTCTGTGGCCGGTCTTTGGTGGAAACAGACTCACAGCCGTTGGTGACCTGTCCCTGGCGGCCTCTCCAGCTCGGGCAGCAGGGTCCCTGACCTCCCGCTGTGCGGTCCACGTCCGAGAGACCCAGCAGCCCGGGGAGGCCATGCCCCCCCCGTGACCCCTCCGTCCCCAGCCCCCGGGCGCCGTGTACCCTCGCTCGCCTCCTCAGAACGTGATTGGCAGTTCCGGGGCGGGTTCCCCACAGCACCGGGTTGGATCGTTTGTTTTCCCCTTTCCCCGCTTCTCAGACTTTATTTCTTTTTGGAGTAGTTTTAGGTTCACAGCAGAATTAGGAGGAAAGTAAGGGATTTCCCCTGTTCCTTCAGCCCCGCGATTATCAACACCCCCACCAAGGGTGTGGTTGTCACACACCGTCACCCGGAATCTCCAGGTTACGCGACGGTTCACGCGCACGTCCTGGGGGTGTGGACAAGTCTGTGCTGACGCATGCGCACCGTTGGAGCAGCGCCCGCGTTCCCGCTGCCGTGGGGCGACTCTGCGCCTCTCCGCGGGCCACGTCGTGCGTCCTCTGTGCGTGCACACACGCCGGGACAGACGCGTGCCGGAGGAGCGCGCTGCTCAGGTCACGTGACGGAACTGCCGCGGGCCCTGCTTTCCCCGCGTGGGCTGCCGCGGCCCCCAGAGGTTTGCGTCTCTCATGTTCTGTCCCCCCGGGAAGGCCTTGCCCTTTACTTTAGTTCCATGGATTTCAACAGCTCCTGGTTGTCCTTTCGCCCGTGTTAGCTCTGCTTGGACTTCGTTAGGCCCCTCGTTCTCCCCGCTGTCGTGAATTACTCTTTCACGGAGCAGCGTTCACTGAGCGCCCGGCAGGGGCCAGCCTGTGTGCCGGGCACTGTGTGGTAGGAGAGCCTGGTGGGCGAGATCGCCCCAGTTCCTGCTGTCGTGGACCCCACACCCCGGCTGGAGAGGCGCTCTGCTCACCCGGGGGGTGGACAAGGCAGTAGCGACTGTGACAGATGCCGGGAAGGAAACACGGGGGTGCCGTCCCGGGGCGGCTGGCTCGGTGGTGGCCGACAGAGGCGTCTCTGGAGGTTTGAGCTGACCCAAGGGGCACAGAGGAGCCCGCCAAGCAGAGTTGGAGTGAAAGCTGAGAAGTGACAGGACGTGGCCAGTGTGAGAACGGGGGCGGGGGGGCGGGGAGGGTTGCAGAGGAGAAGTGGGAGAAATTCCCAGGTAGCAGTCACTTCACGTGGGGCGCAGGCGCCCACCCTGGGGCTCCTGGATCTCACTAAGTGCGGTGGGAAGCCGGGGGCGGCTGTTTCACAGTGACCCCTCTGCAGGAGAAGCCAGGCGCCGAGTTCATCCCGGGCGAGTCCATGCCCTGGCGCCTCAAAGGCGGGCAGAGGGTGGTTGCTGGTGAAGAGGCCACCGAGGGGCGTGGAGTTGTTTGCAGGTTGGGGTGACTGTGAATAACGCCATCACAGAATTCGCAGTCTGTCCCATTAAGCTTTTACAAAAGAGAAGAAGTTCACAGCACGCATTTGGAAATTGATTTATGTCATTTACTCACGTGTGCTTAGTACATCTGTGTGAGAGGCGAGACGACAGGTGCTCTGAGGGACGAGATGGCACAGTCTGCCCTCCAGAAGATGGCCGTCCAGCCGCAATCATAAGTTAGATGAAGAATCCTCTTCTTTCTGAAATGTTTATTTTTTAGAGAGAGAGCGGCGCGCATGGGGGAGGGGCAGAGAGAGGTGGGGACAGGGGATCCCAGGCAGGCTCCGCACTGACAGCAGAGAGCCTGACGCAGGGCTCAAACTCATGAATCATGAAGTCATGAGCTGAACAGGAGTTGGATGCAAAACCGACTGAGCCATTCAGGCTCCCCTCTTCTTTTTTTTTTTTTTTTAAGCCAGCTGCCAAGTGGATGGTAAAGATTTTGTTAGACCTCGGGGGCCAGAGAACTTTCTTTTTGACTGTGCTGGTGAGCAGTGGCTAATGAAGGAGGACACGTCTGTTCTAAGCCTGGAAGGCAGACCACGGTTCTCAGTCAGACTTTCCCAGAGGTTGGGACGTGACCACCAGTGGGACAAGGGTCCGAGGGGGCGGTGCACAGAGAGGACCCCAGACGTGTCTGCGAGACATCAGATAGGGACCCGGGACTCCCACTTCGGCTCCGTCAGACTTCTTGCTTGCCTTGAGGGCAAGGGCTCCGAGTAGGTGTTCATTGGCCCTCTGGGCCTGCAGGGGGGCGGGAGGGGGGTGGTTCACCCGGAGTTCTGGCTGGCGGGCCTGGCGAGGCTCGTTTTGTGTCCTGCGTGTTTATGCCTGCTTTGTGTGTGTGGCAGCGTTCTCTTTTTATACTTACAGCAAGAATGCACCATTAACTTTTAAAGTAAATCTACATAAAACTAGAAACAACGGGCTTGTTCACAGAAATACGTCAGGACGCTGACAGTGCATTGGTGGGGAGGTCGGAAGCTACGGGAGAGGATGTAGGTGGTGTAGCGTGTGGGTGTGGGTGTGGGTCTGGGTGGTGGAAGAGCAGGACACTGCTGCATCGGAGGGATGGGGGAGAGGAGCAGCTGTTACAGCAAACGGAGGAGGCCCCCCAGGCAGCCTGTGGAGACGGAGGCTCGAGGCATCATCCCACATGGGCAGGGCAGGGTGTGGGAACAAGGGGAGAGGCTGGGGGCGTGAGTCCCACGGGATGGCAGGCAGGTGTGGGTGGGGCTACAGCGCGGGCCACTGACACCTGTGGGAGTGTGAAGGTGTAGACCTGTGCAGGACGCACAGCGCGTCGGCGGGACAAGGGTCCGAATGTGGCATCAGGTGCAGGCACCTGGCGGAGAAGCACCATGGGACCCGGCACCCACTGGCCTGGGCTCCCTTTGGGTATGAGGGGATCTCTAGACGCCCTGTTCAGGTCCGGGTTTCCCTGGAGTGTGGAAGGCGTTGTTTCTGTGTTAGACTCATTGTCAGGTGCGCTCAGGAAGTCGGCTTAAAAGCATAGAAATACGAGAAGGTGGGAAATGAAGCTGAAATCTGTCACAGAAGCCAGATGCCCTAATTCTGCGGTTCCCAGACCAGGCTGCCTGGCAGAGTCACCTGGTGGAACAAGTTCCCACAGCCCAGGTCAGACCCACTGAGCCAGAATCTTTACAGTTGGGAAAGAGCCCCGTGAGTTTCTGCTTTTATTCAAGAGTTTCCAGAACAATTCCAGTGGGCAACCAGTTTTGGGGGATTAAGCAGCCAGACTTTATTTTCTTCTACCCCTAATGGGAACCATCCGTTAGATGGCGTGAAGCTGTCCTTTGCATAAACTCATCTCGCATGTCCACGTTGGTGACCGTGTCGACAGACCTGCAGCAGAACAGGACTGTCCACACGGAGCTTTGCAGAGAGGTTGATTTTATGTCGTGGAAATAGAACATTGCTAGGGAACTCTGAAACATTTGTTTGGTGCTTGGAAAGTTTGGATGCTAAGAAACTTTTAATTTTTTTTAAGTTTGTTTAGTTTGAGAGAGAAAATACGAGTTACAGAGAGGGAGAGAGAGAGAGAGAGAGAGAGAGCGAGCGCGAGCGCATCCCAAGCAGGCTCTGTGCTGTCAGAGCCAAACATGGGGCTTGAACTCACGAACCATGAGATCATGACCTGAGCCGAAATCAAGGGTCAGATGCTTAACTGATTGAGCCGCCCAGGTGCCCCTGGATGCTAGTAAACTTTAATCATCAGTGCCTTGAGCACTTCAGGGGAAGGGAAGGAAGCAGGAGGAAAGAGACCCGAGGGCTGCAGGGCTGCACGAGGGGCGCAGAGGGCGGGTCAGAACCGGGACTGCTGGCTCCTCCTGTCTCGTGAGGGCGGCCCCCACGGCCGCCAGAACCTCCGGCCGTCAAGACGGGACCCTGGCTGTCATTCAGGAATACCTCAGGGAGAGAATTTTCTTTTTTTCTTTTAATGTTTTTAATATTTATTTTCGAGAGAGAGAGAGAGAGGGGGGAAGAGAGCGTGCGCACGAGCAGGGGGAGGGGCAGAGAGACACACACAGAATCTGAAGCAGCTCCAGGCTCTGAGCTGTCAGCACAGAGCCCAAGGCGGGGCTTGAACCCACGAACCGCGAGATCATGACCTGAGCCGAAGTGGGATGCTCAACTGACTGAGCCACCCAGGCGCCCCGAGAATTCTCTTACAGAGAAATCTGTCGCCAGAAAAGCGAGATGGTGAGCACTTTTAGCTTCCAGGACTCATGTGAAGACTGCCCCTGCGTAGCAAGGTTGAGTAGTCGACGTGTCAGGTCCCCAGGGCCACCTTAAGATGGCCCCAAAACCTGTGCAACTCAGCAGGAATGACTGTTCTTGAGGCTCAACGTCGGAAATCACAGTGTGGGCGGGCTGGTTCCTTCTAAGGGCTGTGAGGTGCCGTCTTCTCCCCGCGCGCCTTCATATGGTGTTCTCTCTGTGGAGCCCTCTCTGGCCACATCTCTGCTTTCTATACGGACGCCAGTCACGTTGGAGTAGGGCCCAGCCTGGAGACTGCACGGCAGCTGATTACACCGACGGCGGCCGCATTTCCACAGAAGGTCGTATCCTGACGTCCTCAGGGCTAGGACGACTTTTTGTTAACATTTAGGAAATGCAAGAGCGTGGACATTCAGTGGCACACGTGAGTGAGAGCCATTCGTCCACGCAGCGGATGGCGAGAGCCTGACGCGCGTCAGCTTTAGGTCCCACAGCAGCGCTGGCTCGGGAGCATCGCTTCGGCCTCTGGGCTCCAGATTCTAGCACGTGAAGAGACAGGTTGTGGTACGTTCTTAGATGCTCTCCTCTTAGACGGAGATTTCAGACAGCGTTTTAAAATAATAAATTGAATGCCAAATTTGTATACCGCTTCCAGGAATCAAACTCACACTTGTAAGGTCTCCGAAGTTCAGCAGTACTAAGTATGTCAGTCAAGGCTGGCTGACCGCCCAGACAGACAGCCCTCAAGTTCCAGTGGCTAATACAGTGCAAGTTCCTGGCTGGCAGCTTTCTCCCAGGGCAAAGTCAAGGACTCAGGCTCCTGCCGTCTTACGGCTCAGACCTCCTCTGGGTTTGGGAGGGTTCCACATCCCATCGATGAGAGCAACTGGGGGAGCACACAGCGGAGGAGGTGTTCGTGGCCCAGGCCCAGAAGTGGTACTCAGACTTCGACCACTCGGGACTGCACCTGACAGCGTCAGGAGGCCCGGGGAGACATGAGCCCTGGCCGTTCCCCCCAGAGCGCCAGCAGGAGAACCGTGGAGGACCTCCCGCCGCAGCGCATCGTGGGTACGCCAGCGGAGAGAGAGGAAGCGACAGCGTCCAAGTCTGAAACAGATACTCTCCCTTTTTAAAATAATGTGTGAAATTTAGAGGAAGTGGTATCGTAAGAATGATTCAGGAACCTCAGGGGGCTTCAGGGCACACGTTTTCTCTACTCTTCAGTCCGTAGTTTCACATTTGGCTCTTCGATCCGCTAGAGGAGCCCCAAGGGTTTCAGCACGCTCTGGTTCTGCGCTCTCAGACGCACGGTGCACACACTTGATTTCCGTCAGCAGGGTCCAAAGAGGTGTGGTTGCTAGGTTTTTTTTGTTTGTTTTCACTGTAAACAAGTCAGTAGCCAAAAACCCAATTGTATTCCCCACTGTGTTCTTCCCTTCTTGTAATAAGGAGAAACACATCGGAGCAATTACACTTTGTAAAATAAACCCATGCTCGTTACCCAGAGCGTGATCTGTGGTCCTGCAGTATTGACACCACCTGGGAGCCTGGGAGGTTTTTTGTTTTTCTGTTTTGAAGATACGCAGGCTCCCGGGTCCCTCCCCAGACCTGTGGAATCAAAATCTGCAAGACACCCTGGGGATCTGCATGCAGATGAAGTGTGCGATCCCTAGTTTAGAGGTTAGAAGTGTGATCGGTAGCATGTCACTTTTTGGCTTCGTTTATTTAGCCTTTGTGGTAGGTGAGTGGGGTGCTGTGGATATTTTAAAGCCAGAAGTGGAACAAAAACTTATGCTGGTTTTTTTTTTTAATTTAATTATTATTTTTTAAATAAGCTCTACGGTTAATGTGGGGCTTGAACTCAAGACCCTGAGATCCAGAGTCTCATGTTCCACGGACTGAGCCAGCCAGGAGCCCCTCTGTGGCTGTCCTTCCGTGGAGAGGTAGAATGGAAAGGGGAGATGATATCAGGAAAGGGGCATCTTCAAAAGTGGTCTGCAGGGGCACCTGGGGGGCTCAGTCAGTTAAGCGTCTGGCTCCCGGCTTCCAGCTCAGGTCATGATCTCAACGGTTTGTGGGTTTGAACCCTGCCCTGTGCTCTGTGGGACAGCTCAGAGCCTGGAGCCTGCTTGGGATTTTGTGTCTCCCTCTCTCTCTCTGACTCTTCCCTGCTCATGCTGTCTCTGTCTCTCAAAAAAAAAAAAAAAAAGTGGCCTGCAAACGTTGATTTTTTTTTTTTTAGGTTCTGGCCTCCTTAGGGTTATCTTAGCTCCCCGCCATCTTCATGGTCTTTAGAAGTATTAAGCCTCAGGGAACCCCATGATAGACATCACAGGCCACCTTAAACTTTTTCATGCGTAAGAAAAATCTAGTAGAAAAATTGAACAGTAGAGTCCTCATATTAGCGAGAAGATTCTACTTCCCAAAAAAGAAATTATCTCAAGGTCCCTATTAATGCATCACCTTTAAAATACAGTCTGTAGCAGCATGTTTCAGACATATTTTGCGTGTGGTTTAATTTTGTTCTTACAAGTGAATACAGTAAGAGTCTGGCTCCAAGCGAACAGCAGTTTCTGGTTGGTTCTAACGCTGGCGGAGGCTGCTGCTCTGTGTTGGCCTGGCTGGCCTGACCCAGCCTTGGGGGCCGCCTGCCTGTCAGCCTCCGCTCGCCCCCAGACCGCCGGCTCGGGTCCAAATCCCTGCTTGGCCGTGTGCTTCCAGAAAGTCCCGTTGCTGCCCTGTGCCTCAGCTTCCTCATCTGAGAGACGTGTCAGACATTAGAACTCTGAGTGCTTCGTCCTCAGACAAATCTGTTAAGTAGACGCCTGTACGGACCCTCTCTCAGCCACGTGGCCGTGCTGCGAATGGACATCGAAACACAGCTTGTGCTTCAGCTCACTGGGAAAGGCAGCAGCAGCTTTTTAAAAACTGGGCTTTTGCACTTAACTTGCTAGTGAGTTGTTATGGATTACAGGGACCCCGTCGTGAGTTTGAGCTTTCCGCGCAGGCACTCAGAACGTAGCCCGTTGGTGCGCTCCGTGAGCGCTGTGTCTGCCTGTAAAAACGCGCAGGGGCGCAGACCCGTGCTGTCGTGGGGCCCCCGCGTTGTCTTTGACGGTCCTGACGTGTTCAGCGTGTGCCTGGAATGAGGGCTCGAGGTGGAAGAAATGTTTGTTCAACGGCGATGTCCATGTTCTGTGGGCGGTGACCTTCGATTCGTGCTTCCGAAGGCTCTTTCCCTTCCGTCCAGCCTTGTGCTCGCCAAGGGCTGTGTGCATGGACTCAGCAGGTTTGATTTCGTTTCATTGCAGGGCTGCAGCTTCCCGAGGCTTCCGACTTTGCCTTGGAGTTGTCCGTGTATTTATTTTAGTTGTTTTGTGTGGTGCCACTTACGGGTCGTACATTTTCAGTCCTGTACAATCCCGTGAACTCTTTTAGAGGAAGAGAATATACAGAAAGTCCTCGACAGAACAGTGACCACGTCATGGACTCCTTAGAGACCCGAGTCCGTTGAGCAGGGAGAATTAAGGTCATTCCTGCCTTTGACCTGTGCTGTTCAACGCGGTAACCACCAGCCACGTGGGACTATTAAAACTTCAGCTCATGACAATTTTTCAAATTAACTAAAGATTAAAAGTCACTTAATCAGGCTCACCAAATGCCCCGGCCCCTGTGGTGGTGGTTGGTGTCGGACAGACCGGGCACAGTATGTAGCCGTCAGGGCAGAAGGTACAGTTAACGCCTACAGAAGCTGACGGCAACCTTCTTAAGCAAGTGTGCTTCGACCCCGGATTAGTTTAGTTTTACCCCGAAGAAGTGGACTCTTCTGTACTTCTCTAGGGTGACCAGAGCCGTTACATGGCTCAGAGCACCGGGTCAGGTAAGCGGGGTTTTGTTTTCGTGGGAGTTTGCTCTTTATTAGACTCTCATACACGCAGTAGTGTCTTCAAAACGGGATCTGTTTCTATTTAACTCGCGGCTCAGATCCGCAGCAGCTGTTCAGCGAGGCGGTCGGTCCCCACTTGGCTGATCCCGGTGCCCCCGCGGTCCCCTGAGCGGTACCTTTCCTCTCAGGATTTCTTCCTTGAGGCCCTAAGAGTGAGTGGCCTGTGATTATTAGTAGGGAATTCTTGTCCATAACATATTTCCAAATCCACTTTCGGGCTTGCTCGTATCTAAGACTCTTTCTCCTTTGGTTAAATGTTCTCGTCACAAGTCGGAAACCGCGACCCCCGTACGAGCGCAGACGCCCCCACACGCCCCGCTCAGCGGCCCCAGTTCGTGTTGAAATCACTCTCCTGCGGAAAGCGCCAGTGAGGCTCCGCGGGAACCTCGGCCTGCCGCAGCGCCCGCAGCCTGTGCCGCCTCTCCAGGCAGGTGGCCACCAGGGGGGCAGTCGAGTCCACCTTGTTGGCGAACAGCGAAGGCGACCGGACGATCCAGGACAGGTCTCCCGGTCCGTACACGCAGCTCTGGCGGACGTAGCGCCCTGTAGGAGGAAGCACAAACACCCGAGAGGTGATGCCCGTCCCAGGTCACCGGCAAGGCCCCTGCCTCGCGGGGGGTCAGACCAACCACGGCCTCCGCGATGGCTCTGACAGGGCCTCCTGTCTGTCACGAGCGCGGGGGAGGCGTCTAGACACGCGCTTTCCCGGCCGACTCTAGATTCTGAACCGGGCCCCACGACCGCTTGTCCCCCTTGGTTGTGGGGACTTGGCAAGAGTTGCGTCGGTGTTAACACGGCCTCGCTCCGGCCCTGTCTGGCTCCTACAGAGTGAGCGTGTGACGCGGAGAGCGTGACTCACCTTGGAATTGCAGGCGGAATCCAGGGCCGGGCCCTTCGCGACGAGCGCAGTAGCGCACGCCTCGAGACTGGCGCTGCGCTCGGCTCTTCCTTCCCTGTCTGCTGACCCCCGGCCGGCGCGGCGCGGCGCTTCCCGTTCCCACCCCCGGGGCGCAGAAGAGCGAGCTCTCCGTCTGCACGTGAGGGGAAGGCCGGTCCACGGAAGACCTTGCTCGGTGCCCAGCTCGGCCCTGCCGCGCTCTCCACGCCAGCCCAGTGATCCCACTTCTACAGACCTCTCTCAGGCAAGGACGGAAAAGGGGCCGAACTGCACACACAGAATTGTCCAGCGTTCGTAAGACTGGACCGAGTGGAAGGAACCTTCCGCCGGTGAGCAGGCGTTCCTCTAGGAAAGGGCCAAGCACTGGCGCAGGGCAAGGGCTCTGTAAACGGCGGCTCTTGTCATGATTGACATCTTTTTAACTGATAGCCATTCTTGGTACCGTGTCATAGATTCTCGATAGAATTACACTGAACCAGTTGGAAAGTATGGACATGAAGACAAGCTGCATGAATAGCACGGGACGTCGTGAAGAGAGAATCGGCAGCACCGTGACGGTGGCTGGACAATCCCTACGGTGTACACACATGAACTTGAGCCGGGAAGGGGACACGGGCACGTGGCAAGTCCTTAGAGTTGGGTTAATGCCGTTCAGGGGATTACAAGTAAACAAAACTCTTGGTTGCTGGGAACAGCAGGGTGACTGTCACTCCTTGGACACCCGTCCACTGGGGAGGCAGCAGACAGCTGCACCTGCTTGGGGACCCAGCCCTGCCACTTCCTGCGACCCTGGGAGTGACCTCACGTCCCTGAGCCTGGGGCTCCTCATCTGTAAAGTGCGAATACGTGGAGGGTCTACCAGCCCCCGCCACGGTCGGCTAAGGTGGGGGCTGACTCAGCCTGGCCATCGGTGGCCGCTAGCCTCGCTGCTTTCCACGTAGACGGTTTGCAGTCTGCAGTGAGCGATGGCAAGAACTTGCTCAGTGTTTGCTTTGGGGTCAGTGATGGTTCTTATTAGATTTACAGTCTTTGGGCTTTGGTGGCAAATACTGAAAAATTCAGGTGGTTGTTACAAGAATTCGGAGTCACGACTTTATTATGGATTGCAGCAACCCTTTGTGACTTCTTCCTCTGTGCGTGGGTCGTGTTTGCGGGGGGAGTCTGAGCCCCCGCCCGCCCCCGGCCTTTCCCCGGCGGGTGAGGGCAGTGGGCCCCTGCTCTCCGAAGGCAGGCTGCGGTTGATTCGTAGCCTGTTGTACCGTCCCCTGCTTACTGTGTGAAGAGCTCCCTAATGAGTCATGGCTCAGATATTTATGGAACACACTAGAAAAGTATTTCAGCCCTTCCGACCCGGTACCTGGGCATGTGGCCCCAGGAATTGCTCGTCTTTAATCTGTCTACAACCTATTTCTTTTAGGTCAGTGTTTTAAGCAGCTGGAAACTGGGTGAACCCGGTAATTTTGTGTATCTGATCTGCCGTAATTCAAGCCCAAGGGCCACCCCCAAATGCACTGGTAAAATCAGTGGCTGTGTCTGTGGGGTGGGTTCTGTGGCGGTTGGGACGCCGTGTGTAGACAGAAAGGCCAGGCCGGACGCCCTGGGAGAGAGTGCCGTGCCCCCCGCCCTTCTTGCCGTCTCTGTCCAACAGTTGGTGGCCCCAAAAGGTCAGACACCTACCTTGTTTTTCTTTCCTTGTGGGCCCTCAGAGCGTTTGCCCCTCTCCCTACTGGCCCTGTCCGCACGGCGCTGTGACTGCGTTCCCCGTCGCCTCTGCCCCTGGGCCGCGGGTGGGTGGGGAGAGCGGTGCCCCGACACTGGGACAGGAGCCCGGTTCCTGGTCCCCTGCTGCCTGGGCATCCCCCCCCACCCCCGCCCCCGAGGCCTGAGTCTGCAGTCAGCTACTGCTCTTCCAGCCTTTTCACCAAAGAGGGACACCAGCGTCCCCACCCCGGGTCTTCCTTCTCTGTACTGTCCTGGTGACCTAACCACTGGGACACCGGACTCAGGGGAGTCTCCTGAGGACAAAGCGGAAAGACCTTCCCTTCAGCAAGAACCTAGTGCCCCCTGCGCTCTGGAACAAATGCCTACGTTCCTCGCTCCTGCTCTGGTAGAGACCCAGGGGGACCCGGAGCTTTTTTCAAATAGAGGTTTGAGTTTGAATTCTAGGAGCAGGTGGAAGAAACCTGCTAGCAAGTTGTTTTGTTTTTTTTTTTAAATCGAGTCCATGCAGTTGGAACTTCATGAATCCTATCACTGCCTCTGCTAACGATCATCTCTCGGTGTTAATCCAGGCAGCAGTTGGATAGTTTTTGTAAAACTGGGAGGCTTACTTTTGTTTTGTTTCAGTTCTTACCTTTACATCCATCATGAACACTTCCCTCCTCGCTTCTCCATTTAATGGCTCGAATGTCTCCGTCCCATCCGGCGTCTGGCATGGCTCCCGGGGCGTCTGAGGGGGAGACAGAATGAGCATCGCAGCGGACAGGCAGCTGCTCAGCCCTTGGGCACCAGCTCTGCCACGCCGCGCTCCCTTCCCCGCCAGAGGCCGTAGTCGGGAGAAAGGTGGAGGGGTGTCCAGCCTCACTTCAAGCGCATGCTTGCCAGCCGGTGGAAGGCCACGCTTTGGGGGTGGGCGGTGGGCTTGGCCGAGGTCTTATGTTCCGGCTTTCACTTTGACCCTTGTCTTCATCCCTAGTAACGCACTGAGTGCCTGTTGCGTGCCGTTGGCACAGTGGGGTTGGGTTTCTTTGGATTGTGTTTCCTCCATAACAGCCGGCCCTCAGAGGGGATTTGAAAGTAGAATTTTCAGTGGATGTGAGAGATTATAATAAAATCCTCATCCATTTCTGCTGGATTCAGTGTTTGCCTGGTCATCTGGACCAATGATAGCCATTCAGGCTAGAAGCCACGTTCCTTGTAGGAGCTGATGAGCTTTATACGAAGGCAAAGTAAGTGCACTTAAAGGAGGACGTCAGATCTCCCCCCACCTCCCAGGAAACTGACCTGAGCACCCCCAAAATTACTACTTTAATGCTTTCCATTCTTTTCTCTTAATGTTTATCTTCGAGAGACCGCAAGTAGGGGAGGGGCGGAGAGAGGGGGACAGAGGGTCCGAAGCGGGCTCTGTGCTGACAGCAGAGAGCCTGATGTGCGGCTCGAACTCAGGAACCGCAAGATCATGACCTGAGCCAAAGTCGAATACTCAACCGGCTGAACCACCCGGGTGCCCCTAGTGGTTTCCATTCTTACTGGCACAGCGTCTGGCCCTCGTGGGTACCCGGTAATGGTATTTACTAAGTGAATGAAGAAATGAAGTTTCTGAAGATTTGTGCTCAGCTGTTGGTCATACTTCTTTTTGGAGAGGGAAAAAGCAGCTGGGCTGGTTTGGGCACATGGTCTTAGCAAGCTTGAGACCCCTGAAGATTTTCCCGTGCTCCCTGAAGTCCCTCCTGTGCTCCCTGAAGACCCCCCTGTGCTCCCTGAAGTCCTCCCTGTGCTCCCCTCAATTCCTTCCTGTGCTCCCTGAAGACCCTCCCGTGCTCCCTGAAGACCCTCCTGTGCTCCCTGAAGTCCCCCCTGTGCTCCCCTCAATTCCTTCCTGTGCTCCCTGAAGACCCTCCTGTGCTCCCTGAAGACCCTCCCGTGCTCCCTGAAGACCCTCCTGTGCTCCCTGAAGACCCTCCCGTGCTCCCTGAAGACCCTCCCGTGCTCCCTGAAGACCCTCCCGTGCTCCCTGAAGACCGTCTCGTGCTCCTTAAAGACCCTTCCATGCTCCCAAAGTGGAAGAAGATCTTGCAAAAGGTAGAGCTCTTCACCAAGCCATGGTAAATAGTGAGATACAATTTTCACTTAAGAATAAATTCTTGTTGCCTCTGATCTGAACAGACACCGTATTGCTGGGTGTTCTTACCTTTCAGGTGGTTCAGAGTCACCCAGTAGAGCCCGTCTGGGCTCTGGGCGTTCCTGCACCACTGGAGCAGGTCCCTGGCTCGGATGTCCGTCAGTGCAAATTCCACAAACTTCCTTGTTAGCGCGTAGTAAGTGCTTCCAGAATAGATTGTTAAGTTGTGGGGGGGTTCATCTTTGTATCTTCCGTGCGGAGATCCGTGGCTGCTTCCTTCAGGGGTGAATTCAGGACGACGTGCCCTTGTCTTGGATGTAACGTTGGGTGGGTGGGTTACCCCAGGAGTGATGTTTCTGTCAGCCCATTTGCTCCTGATGTAGCGGATGATTTCTTTGTTGGTTTTGATTGGAAAGTCGTGTCCACAAAGGTTGATGACATAGTTCCACTGAAATCTGGACCGGACCAGATCTTTCATGCAGGTGACATCAGCCTGCAGTCTGGTAAAGCCGGTGCGGGTCACTCTGCCTCCCTTGGATGAAATAAAAATATTTTCAAAACAGTTCGCCAGGGTTTGCACAGCACTCTTATACTTCTTTGGGGCCTTTTTGTCAACATGAATGCAGTAAACGTTTTGAGGCATATAAATAGCTCTGAGCAGCCGCACAAACACATCCAGGTCCTCAGGAGTAGTTACAATGTACGCCAGAGAGAAATTGGCCTCTTCTGCAGACAGGGGTCTGGTTATGAAACGCGCCTTCCGGGAGACCCTGGAGCAGTTTGCTGGCGTGTGCAAGTGCGCGAGGATTTGGGAACCATGAGGGGCTCTACAAAATTTTGCAATTTGGGGGGCGGCCTCTTTGCCTTCAAATAAAGCCGAACACAGTTCATCTGGATAGAAGCCGCATTCCGCCGCTGCGGGGTAGGTGGGCTCCGTCGGTTCCTCCGGAGCTGGATCCCTTAAATAGAGGAAGAGGCACACGCACGCGACTGTGCACACGAGGAGTCCGGGCCTCGTGGCCCGCAGCTGGCCCATGTCTTCAGCTCCAGGGGCTTTCTTGTGGCTGCGGCTTGAACTTCTTTCCCTCTGGGCGTCCTGGGAGAACAACAGGGAGAATTCAGGTGGCGTCACGCTCCCCGAGCCTGCAGCTTGGCCGGAGCGCATGTGTTGGAAGCATCGAGTGTGCTCAGCTCTGTGGACGCCTGTGCCCGTGAAACCACCACCGCTGTCGTTGGGACAGCCATCCCCACCCCCACCCCCCCAAGAGATTTCCTGTACCGATTTCACTCCACCCGCCTTGCACCCTGTCTCTGGTACTCCCAGTGCCTGGCTTTTTTCACCTCGGATAGTAACTTGGAGATTTCATGCACCGCCTTAGGTTCGTGATCAGTGTTTCCTCCTCCTTGCCGTGCAGCATGCCGTGCCGTGGGCGGGCCACAGTGCATGCAGCTGGTCCTCTGTAGACAGACCCTGAACTTGCCCCCAGCGCTGGGTGTGACCAGACGCTGTAAGCTTTCGTGCTGGGTCTTTGTGTGGATGGACCTCGTGTCTGTGCTTCGATAGCTCCACCGAGGGGGTGGTCCTCAGTGCCGAAGCATGATGGGAGTTGGTTAGGCGACCTGGCCCACACAGAATTAACACCAGGTTTGTCTTTCCAAAGTCACTCCGGCCACAGCAGCGAGAACATGGTGTCTGTTCTTGTGGTCCCTGGGCTCAGAATGATGCCCAGAGCCCAGGTTAGAACGTTTGGCTTTCTTAAACGGTCCCAGCTCATGATGCCAGACTGACTGTGAACTCGGACGCCGTCCGACCGGCCGGTAACGTAGATGCCTGAGTGACAACACGCACACGCTTTTCAGCCTCTTTGATACAAAGAGGAGAACTCTGTCCTAGGGCGCCCTGCCCAGATCCACAACAGAAATAACAAGTGTGTTGGGTACAGCCTGAGGCCCGAGTGTTTGGACGTGGCCTTGAGGCTTACCTCGTTCTCTTATCTCCCGTGTGAGGAAAGAGCAGATGGTGGCATTTTAAATTTAAAAATCTAGTCTCGTTCTTGAGAATATTCCACTTTTACTGCCTTTGGCCGACCAAAGTGTAAGGACTGTTTGGGAGAAAAAGATGCCTGCTATGGCTGCGTTTAAAATGTGACCGAGGGGCGCCTGGGGGGCTCCGTCTAACTCTTGATGTCGGCTCAGGTCATGGTCTCACAGTTGTGAGATCGTGCCCCGTGTCAGGCTCCACGCTGCGAGTGTACAGCCTGCTTGGGGTTCATTCTCTCTCTCTCTCTCTCTCTCTCTCCCTCTCCCTCTCCCTCTTCCCCTCTCCCTCTCTCTCCCTCTCTTTCCCTCTCTCCTTCCCTCCCTCCCTCTGCCCCTCTCCCCCACTTACTTGTGTGCACACCCTCTCAATAAATAAAAATATTACTGATATTCCTTTTTTTTTGTTTTTAAAGTAAGTTCCACACCCAGCATGGGGCTTGAACTCATAGCCCTGAGGTCGAGTCGCATGCTCTAATGACTGGCCAGCCGGGTGCCCTAAAAATGTTACTCATGTTCCAATATTTCCGTTTTAAAACCATAAAGGAGGCAAAGAAAAACGTTTTAACAACTGCACCTGCTCAGCGTCGTCCGTGACCCGTGCGGGGTTAACGAAGCACTTCCCTGAGGCTGCTCCCCTGTTCCTCGGGGCGCGGGTGCTGCCGGTGTCCGGTGTCCGTGCCTGGCCGGGAATTTCTCCTCCATCGGTCGCTTCTCTTCCCGTGGCTCCTGCTTAAATCACATGAACAGAGTTGCTTGGCAGGTTTTCTTAGCCTTTCGTCCCTGGAGGATTTTATTCTTGTTGATTCTGAGCTGTAGGTTGAAAAAGAGCTGCTTTCTGCTCCTCGGAGCGTTTCTTCAGAACCGGCTCACTGCGTCACAAAGCACAAGACGGCAGCCGTCAACGCCTGGTCCCGGGTGGAGTCCTGGCCGTCGTGGGTCAGATTCCATAAAGGCTCTTACAAACCGGAGGCCACTTTTGGTTATCTGACCCTTTTTCATCAAAGGGGTAAATGAAAGTCATTTAAAAATCTTGTTTGCTTCCTGAATAGCATTGGGAACAATCCAGGTGTTTCAGCTGCGCTCTCCAGGGGGCCTGAGTTCAGGGACACAGGTGAGCCTGTTCCCGTCCTGCCTCTGGGCTCCTCCAGGGGCGGGGCTGCTCCGCTGCTCCTCCGACACTGACTCTGCTCTTCTCCGCTGCTGGATGCAGGCCCTTCACACCTTCCCTTCTCTGGTTTAAAAGTTCCGCTCACTTGCGCTGGCTCTCTCTCTCCCCCCTCTCCCCTCCCCCCTCCCCCTTTCCCCCTCTCCCCTCTCCTTAGGCTCACCACAGACAGGTCTATTAAGAATAGTGAAGCCAGGGCACCTGGGTGGCTCAGTTATGTGTCCGCCTTCGGTTCAGGTCATGGTCTCGAAGCTCATGAGTTCCAGCCCCGCGTCGACCTCTCTGCTGTCAGCACAGACCCCGCTTCAGATCCTCCGTACCCCCCGCCCCAGCTTGCGCTCTGTGAAAAAGAAACATGAAAAAAAAACCAGTGACACCCAGAGATTCGGGTCGGCACCAGAGTCCTTCTCCTCTTGCACATCTGCCGGCACTTGAGCTTGACATTCAGTCAGACGGGAGCATTTAAAGTCAGCACGCACGTGCAGGCCCACGCACCGCGCCCCTGAGCCGCTGCCGCTTCCGAGGTGGACCTAGGGGAGTCCCACAGGCGGCTCCTGGCGGAGGTGCCCGCCACCGCTGTTGGGCGCGGACGGGCGCGGAGACCGGCCACTGAGAAACCAGGGTTCCGTTTGTTCGTGACCCAGACGTGCGGCGAGAGGGGCACGTGCGGGATCCGCGTCCTCGGCGCTTTCCTAGGAGCTTTTGTTCCCAGTGCTGAGAAAGAATGTAATATCCGGGGCTTGTCTGGTTATACCACCTGCAGGCTTTCTGGTGGCATAAAGCACTTTCTACTTTGTCAGAAACTCTGCTCTTCCTGAGAATGCGTTATGATTTATTGAAACATTTCCCCCCATTTTTTTAGACACCTAAGTTATGAGTGACAAAGGGAAGCAAATTTAAGATAAATACATGACTGGGGCACCTGGGTGGCTCAGTCAGTTGCGTCCTGCTCTTGGTTTCGGCTCAGGTCATGATCCCACGGTTTGCGAGCTCGAGCCCCACGTCAGGGGCTCTGTGCTGACAGCTCAGAGCCTGGAACCTACTTCCCATCCTGTGTCTCTCTCTCTCTCTGCCCCTCCCCAGCTTGTGCTCTGTCTCTCTTGAAAAAAAAAATTTTTTTTTAATGCATTTGCAGGAAGATATGGGTGTTTTTACTTATAGTATGTGTCACTTTATAAGCAGAGAGAGGGTCAGTCCTTTTGGGCCAGCTGTGTCTTTGCAAGTCCCCTCCTTTCTGAAAGTGACCCTCCCTCAGCCCGTCAGTCCCCTCAGCTCCACAACTGTCTGTAGCACGGGGTCCACAGTCCTACCTAGGCCACCAGTCACATGTAAAGAGACGGCTGACTGCCGACAGGCCAGGAGGGGGTGCCGAGAATGGTGGGAAGCAGCTGCATGGAGCCCAGAGCTGGGGGCAGCGGGAGAGGGACAGGCAGGGACTCCCTTCCACCTCCCCGTGCACGCAGGAGGGTTATTGAGGCCCCGTCCCCCCGCCCCCGCCGGGCCGCACCTGCTGCCTGATTCCGTTCCTGCGGCTCCCTTTTCATTCCCCGCCCCAGGAGGAGACCCCTCCCCCATGAGAAGGCTCTCCCCAAATCTCCCACAGCGTGGGGCCTCCCAGGGGTCCTCCTGCAGAGCCAGGAGGAGACCCCTCCCCCACGAGAAGGCTCTCCCCAAATCTCCCACAGCGTGGGGCCTCCCAGGGGTCCTCCTGCAGAGCCAGGAGGAGACACCTCCCCCACGAGAAGGCTCTCCCCAAATCTCCCACAGCGTGGGGCCTCCCAGGGGTCCTCCTGCAGAGCCTGGAGGCCTCCCTGCAACGATGGTGAAAAGCGAGCCCCTGCCCTTCGGAGCCCAGCCCCGCCCGGCGCCCGGCAGCGCCCCTCGTGTTGTTCTAGGACTGTTCTGCGGCCTCCACCTCACGACTCGGGGGGGCCAAAGGAGGGTCTCTGAGTCGGGGCACTTCCCAGACTCGCCTAGGAAAGGAGCCGCTGAGGTCCCATGTGGTGGGCTTGGGAGGGGGGAAGCACAGCAAGTGACGGAGCTGGGGCGGCGGAGGGCTGGGCGCGGGGGACCGGCCCTGCCTGCGTGTCGGGAGGCGCCGGGAAGGGCCGGCAGCTTCCAGCAGGGGCGCTTCGTGCCTTGTCTTGTGCACGGAGCACGTTCCCCAAGAGATTCTGGGCGCAGCCGTCGTTGCTCCTGTCCCAGCAGGAGCCTCCGGGGTCAGCACAGCTGTGCGCACGGCTTAGATGTCCACCGGCCGGTAGGCCTGCGTCGCCAGGCCGTGAGGGACAGAGACTCAGGCAGAGTCAGGAGGAGCCCGTGGCGTCCCCTCCGTGAAAGGGCACCTTCCCCAGCAAAGCAGATGCAGCCGCGAGTGTACGAGGTTTCTCCCAGAGAAGCTTGTTAGAGACACGGACATGCGTCCTGGGGCTGGGGCACTGCCCACTGGGGTTTGTGGGCTGCTTTGTGGGTTCGAGCCCGTGTAGGGCTCTGTGCTGCCGGCTCGGAGCCTGGGGCTGCTTCTGATTCTGTCTCCCTCTCCCTCTGTTCCTTCCCTGCTTGCACTCTGTCTCTCTCTCTCTCTCTCTTTCAAAACTACACATTAAATATTTTAATTAAGAAATGAAGCATTTTTCGGCAAAACCTTCACTCTTTATTCCAAAAATGAGTACAGTGGAAAGCAAGGAATTAAAAGTATAAAATGAGAAAGGAATAAACCAGTTTAGTAATGGACGTGACCTTAGCGCCAAGACATGAAGAATAATGTTGACAAGATCTGCTACATAGACTCTCTCCTCCCAGGTGTCTGTTCCTGTATCTCCCACGCGGAGCCCGTGAGTCACACTCGGGCACGACACTCGATGCTCATGTGGCCGCTGTGGCCTCCGGCAGCCCGTGGTTTTCCTCTCAGTGATGCGTCCCGGGAACGGTCGTCCTGGGTCACTGCGGGTCCCGCAGGGGGACGCGCGGCTGCGGCCGAGGCTGAGCCGACGGCGGTTGACTGGGGGGTGCCCAGGCCTGTGCCTGATGCCCTGCGTCGTCACCCTGAGTTCTCGCCTCAGCCCCGACCGCGCTGGGAGTGCATTTCACTGCCCGTTTAACAGACGTGGGACCCGAGGCCCAGAGGAGCCACCGGTGTGTCTCGGCCTTGGGACCCGCAGTAAGTGGATGCGGGCACAACGGAACAGACGCCAGGACCCTCCCCGAGCGGGGCGCCCCCCCCCCGTAGACCCCCTGTGGGGATAACAGTGGGCAGCGGCCTGAGCCTCCAGACAGGTCCCCCCCACCTTCCTGCGGGGACGGAGCCCATTTCCCCGAACTA